>JAODAL010029979.1:0-50732 GCA_025379985.1 Phyllomedusa bahiana | reverse complement strand
TTTTGGGGGCAGTGGCAAAAACCCATTCCGGGAAAACGGGGCCCAAAGGTCGGCACAGAAAAGGGGACGCCCGCCCCCAGGGGGGTCATCGAGCCCCCAAAAATTTCCCGCTGTCATCTAGGGGGCAGTGTGCTGATTTAGAAACCCAAAGGGTTTTCCTTGATGGTTGATTTGGCCCATCCATTTACTCCCAGAGACACTGTTTAACCCCCACCCCAAAAAAGTCCGGTGGGAAGCCCAGCCCAAAACCCCTTTTAGTTGGCATGGCCCGGGGGGGAAGGGGGTTTCGGGGCCCCCCCCTCACCTGCCCCCTCAACCCGCCTCTGCCCCATCCGGTTCCCTCAGCCAGAGATTTACTAGTAGTCGGGGGCTAAAGGGGAAATTATATACGGGATGAACAATTTGAGGGGGGCATTTCGGGCAGTTATTTGGGCCAGCGAAGAAATGGGGCCAATACCCCCTGCTTCTTGCGAGGCGGAAAAAGGTTTAAAAGGTGGGAGGGGCCCATGGGGGGGGTTCAGGGTTTTTAAAGGGGGTCGCCTCGCTTTCCCAAAAAGGACGGTGAGGAGGAAAAGCAGTGACGTTGAAAAAACCAAAAATGGGTTGATGATGTACCCAAAAACCCACTTGGGGAGCCGGGTAAAAGCAAAGGGTTTCCCTTCATCGTCAGGAGAAGAGGGGTTTTAGTTTGCGGGGTTCCGGCAGCGGCGCAGCCAGCAAGGGGGTTGTGTTCCCGGGAGTCAGCGGGGGGAGCGGGCATTGTGGGGTCGGGGGGGCCAAGAGCCCCACGGGGTAAAAAACCCGCTTCGCGGGGGCCCAAGAAAGTAGCAGACGGGGGGCTCGAAAGGCAGCGGTGGTAGTAGTCACTAAAGTGCGGAGGGGTTTTTGGGGGTTTTAAAAATCACTACTCCCCGGTTGGCATTTCTTTGCAAAGGGACAGGGGAGGGGCCAAATATGGGTTTATATGTAGAATCTGGGGGCGGGAAAGGGAAGCGTGGCCGGGGAAAGTTTAACATTGGCCCCCACCCCCTGCGTCAAAACATTGCAGCGTCCCCACCCCGTGGCCTGGGAGGAACTTTGGCTCGATGGGGTGGTCCATCTGCCCCCGCGCAGCAGCAGCCAGTGGCAGCATGCCATTGCACCCGGAAAGGGCCCCAAACCCCTTGCAAAAAGGGGGGGGCTGTTTCTCTTTGACTTCATCTCCCGCCCAGATGCCCCTGCTCCTGTACTCATGGGGGCCAAAGCAGCGTTCAGCGAGGCAAATTGAAAAAGGAAAACCCATTTTGGGTTTCCAAACCACCCTAAGGTGCAGGCTGACTTTGCCCCTGTCCATGTTGTTGGTACTGCAGTCCCCCCCTTTTCCCAAATGGTGGACTCTGCACCATTCGAAAAATAATGGTTTTTTGTGGCCGAGATGGGGGAGTTCCAAACCCGTAAATTTTTTTTTCCCAAAAAAGGCGTACCAGCACTTCATAAATGTGCAGAAAAGAAAGTGGGCCAGTCCTTGAGCTTATCGGTTTGTTCCAAGGTGCACGGCACCCGGCGGACGTCTGGGGGGTTTTAACTACATTTCAGGGCCAGTACATGTCCTTTAGGGCCCACTGGATGAATTGTTTCCCTGCCCAGGAACCCCCCAACAACTTGGACGGGAGCCGCCGCTTTCTCCTTCACGTTGAAAAAACTGGGGGCTCCTGGCCAAATGTCCGCCCCCTCCCCTTTCCCACCACCACCCATCTCGGGCCTCCCAAGTACTGCTCCTTCATACCACATTTGTAGGGCCCAGCGGTGTAAGAAGTTCTACCCCGGGCCCTTCCCCTCAGCAAACGAAAAAAAAGGGGGAGGAACTGCCCCCGCGTAGGGCAGCAAAAAAATCGTTTTTGTGTGGGCTTTCCCCGGTCCCAAAACTGCAAATGGGAAACCCATGGTGACGGACAATGGGAGGAACAGGGGTTTGTCCTCGCTGCATGGGGGGAGGGGCCATGCGCCCTGCTTGGGACGTGTTAAAATCTGGTTGGGGAAAAAGGGTTCCTGAAGTTTTCCCACAGACCCTTAAAAAGATTTGAAAAAATGGCCGGGAAAAATGTGCATGCACTTTACCCATTGTACAAACCCGGGAAAACCCCCCCTCGATTTTGGCAGCGGCAGAACGGCCCCCCCCAAACCCCACTCGGGAAAAGGGGATGTTTCCCCCCTTTGGGAAATTTCCAGCCTGCACATGTTGGACCAAAGATAAAACAGAAAAAGGCCATTAACGTTTCTTGATGCCCAGGCGGACAGGTTTACTCCCCTGTGTTATTTTTTTTTTTTTAACATATTTTTATTCGGTTTCTCAAAAATTAAAATTTGGTTTTTCAAAATATGCAAAAAGCCTTTGTTTAAAGATAAACTTTCAAGATGTTTGCGGCAAAAAAAAGCGGTTTTCAAGTTTCAGGCTAGCTGGGCTAGAGTTTGGGAAAGGGCCCAATTTATCTTTTAAAAAAACGAGGGGGGTCCCCAGGCAATCCCGACAAGAAAAAGATTTTTTAAATTTAAAACATTGAAAGTTTCCCAAAAAGAACTTTCAAGGAGGACACACTTAAACAAACACTCCAAATATGAGAGAGAAAAAACACACAAAAAAAAAAAAAAAAAAAAGGGGGGAAAACGGGGGAGGGGGTGAGGAGGAGATAAGAGGTTCGCCCCCCCAGTGGAGCAGGGGGCCCGTTTGGAAAGTATTGGGGGGTCTATTAAAATTTTTCCTGAAGTAGGATGTCCCCCAAGAAAACACAGGTAAATCCGGGCCCAAGGGGCCTCGAAAATTAAACAAAGGGTTTAAAATTTTGCTTAAAAAATCACGACGTAGAAATGAGGAAGGTGTAAGTCCCCGGGAAACCCCCCAAAAACGCCCCAAGATACCATTTGGGGGAATCTAAAAGGGGGAAAAACCAAAAACTTAAATTTTTTCTGAAGCATGAAGGCTTCTATGTTTTTTGGGGTTTTAAAATGGTTTAAAAAAATTTTTTAGTTTTTAAAAATTTTGTTTAGCTGTTTCCACTTCCCGGGTTTTTAAGAATTTAGATACATTTTGGTCAGTCGTTAAAAATCACCCACTCCCGGCTTGGGCCCCCAACCAAATTTTTTAGAAGCAACGTTTTTGCCGCGAGGAGGGAAAAAAATATGCGGGGGGTGTGGTATTTGCTAAGGCCATTTTGGTCATGAAAAAGGGGAAAAAGGCAGGAGACAACGGGGGCGTCCCAACTCCCATTTTAGATTTAAAGTATTCTCGTTCCCCCCCAGAATTTTCTGTGGGGTGGGGCATTTACCATTTTCCATGAATAAAGGGCTGACTTGGTTTTTGGGGCATTTAGGGCCAAACAGCTTACGATTTTGGGAAACAAGGGGATGGGGGCGGGGGGGTATTAAATCGTTTAAAAACTTGGTGCATAAGCGGAAAAAGTTTCCCCCCATTTTTTGCTGATTTTCGGCCTTTTGATTTTATTCCGCCCTTTTAAGGTTTCCTGGGGATGTTCAGATCCGGGGAAAATTTTTTTTCCCCAAATTTGACGTATTTAGGACTTTTTCAGGGATTTGCGGCTCCCCTTTGTTTTTTGGGACAGCAGAGAGAGGGTGTGTCGGGCAGGGGCTGAGGGCCCCACTGATCATTTAAAGTCGTTTTTGGGGGGAATTCGTTGTGGGGATTAATACTCTTTGGGTCTTTTAAAAACTATTAACCTGAGGAAGTTTTAAGGAAAATGGAAGTTGGGGGTGTTGTTAGGTTCTGAAGTTCGGGAATGAATGGTATTTAAAATTTTTTTAAAAAATGAAAAAAGTGACCCACCGGGGCTATACCCCTCTCCCTTTCCCAAAAGCGGAAAATGGGGGTCCCTCTCACTCTGGGGAAACTCTGGGTGTCCTGATAGCGGCATGTGTTTGGGGGTGGGCAGGGGGTTTAAACAGTTTTCGGCTGGGTTTCCAGGTAGCGATTGTGTCGGCATTTTGGAAGGGGATGACCTAATAGTGTGGGGGGTGTTAGCAAAAAAAAAAAAAAAAAAAAATTTTGGTGTGTAGGAGGCTTTAGAGGTTCCCCTGGGGGAAACACCTGCTGACTCAAGCTCTGTTTTGGAGTAGAAGGAGGAAATTTTTTACCCCAATTTTTGGCCTGTTCTAAGATTGCATGCTACGTTTTAAAAGTCGCACATTTGGAAGGTTTTTTGCCCCCCCTTTTCTGGGCGAAAGAGCTTTGTAAGGGTATTTTTTGGTTTCTTCCCTCCCCGGGTGAATCTCGAAAATTTTTGCCTGAAAGATTTTAACTCGAATGTTTTTTTAAAAGTAAAAGGGGGTGGTTGGAAAGGGGGGACAAAGTTTCGGGAAATCATCATGCGGACAAGGGTGACATCGGGGGTAAGAGGGGGAAAATGGTTTAAATTTTGGGCCCCTCTGTCAAGTCTCTGACAATTTTCAATTTGAGAGGGGGAAAAAATTTAGGGAGTTTTATAGTTTCCGGCAATTTTTTCCCATTTAGATGCCCAGGTATTTAATGGGGCTTATTGGTATGTTTATTGGGGTATCTAGGTGGTCCCGTTGGAAAAGGGCGCGGGTTAGGGGCAAGTCTCAACGCTCCGTCTTTGATTCTTTAAAATTTGAAGCCTGAGAAAGTCCTAAACAGTCTTATGTGGTGAAATAGATGTGGGAGGTCTCTCTCCGGATGTTTGAGGAAAAACCCCCTGTGTTACTTTGATGTCAGCCAGTGGCAGCTCATGCGTGACACCTGCCATTTGTTTAGGCCATTCGAGGAGGCGACGTTATTTGTCAGTCCCGGACTACGGGATGAATAACGTCTTTCCCAAACTGCTTCATGTCCTGGAACAGATGCTGAAAAATCTGTCTGGGCATGGGATGGAGATGTGGCGACTAACATCCCCATGGCCACATGAGTCCGCTGGGGACTGAAATGGAGGAGGAGGAGGAGGACTTTGGGGAGCAGAAGCATTGGTCTGGTGAAATGAGTGGATTTTCAACCAGGTGGACAAGAGAGGAGGAGCAGGAGCAGCTGGAGGGGTAGATGGAGATGAGGAAGACGAGGCAGATGACCCGCAAGCACCGTGGCAGTATACAGTGGAGATGGAGGCAGGGACCCCCTCGGGGGTCACTTGTGCAGATGGCCCGCAGCATGCTGATTTGCCTGGCTGTGACAGCCGAATAGTCAGCATCCGGAGAGGGATGACTTCTGGCTCTCCCCTATTGGCCCCCCGCTTCCGGTCCAAAATGGGAACCCTTTTTTCCCCAGCTATTGAGAGGGAGGACAAATACTATAGGAAATCCCCCGTATGTCAGTTGGCCGCTGCCTATGTGCGGCATCGTCCCTCCTCTGACAGGTCTGGACCGGGGGGTTCCTCAGCGCTCACTTTACTACTCCCGGGCGGCTCTGGGGGAAGGTGGGGGGGGTAGGAGCAGTACCAGCTCCATCAGCAGCAACCTAAGTCTGGAGTCACTGATGAGCAACTTCCTTCACCCGCCTAGAGAGGAGTGTAGTCGCCAGCAGCAGCAGGACCGGGAGCAGTCCCTGAACCTACAGGTGGTGGCCTACATGGACAGCACTTTTGCCACCCCCAGTTAGAAGATCCGCTGGACTACTGGGCAGCCAAACTGGATGTGTGGCCGCAACTGCCGAGTTTGCAGTGGAGAAGCTGTCCTGCCCGGCCAGTAGTGTGGCATCAGAGCGGGTGTTCAGTGCGGCAGGGGCCATCGTTACCCCCAAGGAAAAACCCGTTTGTCCACGGGAAATGGGGAAAATGACTGACCTTTGTCAAAAATGAATCAGGCGTGGGAATCGGCCAGGATTTCCACACACCAATGCCTTAGGCGTCAGTCTGGGTTCAAACTACCTGCCTCAGCCACTATTCTGATGCCGCCACCCGCCTGATGCCACACATCTGCTGACAGTTTTTCCATCTGCCTACCACCATCTTTACCAGGGACTGGTATTGCCACCCACCTCAAACAGGGCTGTCATTGTGCCACTCTATGACCTCATGCTTCTGCTGCTGTTGCTGGTGCTGTGACATCCACACTGTGTCATTGTGCCACTCTCTGACCTCATGCTGCTGCTGCTGTTGTTGCTGCTGTGGTCACCTACACACTGTGTCATTGTGCCACTGCCTGACCTCATGCTGCTGCTGCCGTGCCCTCCACACTGTGTCATTGTGCCACTCTGTGGCCTACTCCTGTTTTTGCCACCTACAGAATGTCATTGTGCCACTGCCTGACCTCATGCTGCTGCTGCCGTGCCCTCTACACTCTGTCATTGTGCCACTCTGTGGCCTACTACTGTTTTGCCACCTCTGAAAAGTGATCGTGCCACTGCCTGACCTCATTCTGCTGCTGTCGTGACCTCCACACTGTGTCTTTGTGCCACTCTGTGGCCTACTACTGTTTTTCCACCTCCAGAATGTCATTGTGCCACTGTCTGACCTCATGCTGCTGCTGCTGCCGTAACCTCCACACTGTGTCATTGTGCCACTCTGTGGTCTACTCCTGATTTAGCCACCTCCAGAATGTCATTGTGCCACTGTCTGACCTCATGCTGCTGCTGCCGTGACCTACACACTGTCATTGTGCCACTGTCTGACCTCTTGCTGCTGCTGTGGCTGCTGCCGTGACCTACACACTGTGTCATTGTGCCACTGTCTGACCTCATGCTGCTGCTGTGGCTGCTGCCATGACCTACACACTGTGTCATTGTGCCACTCTGTGGCCTACTCCTTTTTTTTTCCACCTCTAGAATGTTATTGTGCCACTGTCTGACCTCATGCTGCTGCTGTGGTGCTGCCATGACCTACACACTGTGTCATTGTGCCACTGTTGGACCTCATGCTGCTGCTGTGGCTGCTGCCATGACCTACACACTTTGTCATTGTGCCACTCTGTGGGCCCACTCCTTTTTTTTTCACCTCTAGAATGTCATTGTGCACGGGCTGACCTCATGCTGTTGCTGTGGCTGCTGCCGTGACCTACACACTGTGTTAATTGTGCCACTGTCTGACCTTGCTGCTGCTGTGCTGCTGCCATGACCTACCCCCTGTGTCATTGTGCCACTCTGTGGACTACTCCTTTTTTCTGCCACCTCTAGAATTTCATTGTGCCACTGTCTGACCTCATGCTGCTGCTGTGGCTGCTGCCGTGACCTACACACTGTGTCATTGTCCACTTTTTGGCCTACTCCTGTTTTTGCCCCCTCCAGAATGTTATTGTGCCACTGTCTGACCTCATGCTGCTGCTGTGGCTGCTGCCGTGACATACACACTGTGTCATTTTCCCACTCTCTGGCCTAACTCCTGTCTTTGCCACCTCCAGAATGTCATTGTGCCCCTGTCTGACCTCATGCTGCTGCTGCCGTGACCTACACACTGTCATTGTGCCCCTGTCTGACCTCATGCTGCTGCTGTAGCTGCTGCTGTGACCTACACACTGTGTCATTGTGCCACTGTCTGACCTCATGCTACTGCTGTGGCTGCTGCCATGACCTACACACTGTGTCATTGTGCCCCTGTCTGACCTCATGCTGCTGCTGTGGCTGCTGCCATGACCTACACACTCTGTCATTGTGCCACTCTGTGGCCTTTTCCTTTTTTTGCCACCTCTAGAATGTTATTGTGCCACTGTCTGACCTCATGCTGCTGCTTTCCGTTTACCTACACACTGCGTCATTGTGCCACTGTCTGAACTCATGCTGCTGCTGTAGCTGCTGCAGTGACCTACACACTGTGTCATTGTGCCACTGTCTGACCTCATGCTGCTGCTGTGGCTGCTGCCATGGCCTACACAAATGTGTCAAATTTTGCCCCTCTGTGGCCTATCTTTTTTTTGCCACCTCTAGAATGTCATTGTGCCACTGTCTGACCTCATGCTGCTGCTGTGGCTGCTGCCGTGACCTAACACCTTTTGTCATTGTCCCACTCTGTAGCCTACTCTGTTTTTTGCCACCTCCAGAATGTCATTGTGCCCTGTCTGACCTCATGCTGCTGCTGCCGTGACCTACACACTGTGTCATTGTGTACTGTCGACCCCATGCTGCTGCTGTAGCTGCTTCCTTGACCTACACACTGTGTCATTGTGCCACTGTCTGACCTCATGCTGCTGCTGTGGCTGCTGCCATGACCTACACACTGTGTCATTGTGCCACTCTGTGGCCTACTCCTTTTTTTGCCACCTCTAGAATGTCATTGTGCCACTGTCTGACCTCATGCTGCTGCTGTGGCTGCTGCCGTGACCTACACACTGTGTCATTGTCCCACTCTGTGGCCTACTCCTGTCTTTGCCACCTCCAGAATGTCATTGTGCCACTGTCTGACCTCATGCTGCTGCTGCCGTGACCTACACACTGTCATTGTGCCACTGTCTGACCTCATGCTGCTGATGTAGCTGCTGCTGTGACCTACACACTGTGTCATTGTGCCCCCTGTCTGACCTCATGCTGCTGTGTGGCTGCTGCCATGACCTTTCACCGTGTCAATTGTGCCACTGTCTGACCCCATGCTGTGCTGTGGCTGCTGCCATGACCTACACACTGTGTCATTGTGCCACTCTGTGGCCTACTCCTTTTCCTTTTTTTGCCACCTCTAGAATGTCATTGTGCCACTGTCTGACCTCATGCTTTCTCGCCGTGACCTACACACTGTGTCATTGTGCCACTGTCTGAACTCATGCTGCTGCTGTAGCTGCTGCCGTGACCTACACACTGTGTCATTGTGCCACTGTCTGACCTCTTTCTGCTGCTGTGGCTGCTGCCATGGCCTACACACTGTGTCATTGTGCCACTCTGTGGCCTACTCTTTTTTTTGCCACCTCTAGAATGTCATTGTGCCACTGTCTGACCTCATGCTGCTGCTGTGGCTGCTGCCGTGACCTACACACTGTGTCATTGTCCCACTCTGTAGCCTACTCCTTGTTTTTGCCACTCCAGAATGTCATTGTGCCACTGTCTGACCTCATGCTGCTGCTGCCGTGACCTACCCACTGTGTCATTGTGCCACTGTCTGACCTCATGCTGCTGCTGTAGCAGCTGCCGTGACCTACACACTGTGTCATTGTGCCACTGTCTGACCTCATGCTGCTGCAGTTGCCATGACCTACACACTGTGTCATTGTGCCACTCTGCGGCCTACTCCTTTTTTTGCCACCTCTAGAATGTCATTGTGCCACTGTCTTTTACCTCATGCTGCTGCTGTGGCTGCTGCCGTGACCTAACACTGTGTCATTGTCCCACTCTGTGGCCTACTCCTGTTTTTGCCACCTCCAGAAAGTCATTGTGCCACTGTCTGACCTCATGCTGCTGCTGCCGTGACCTACACACTGTGTCATTGTGCTACTGTCTGACCTCATGCTGCTGCTGTAGCTGCTGCCGTGACCTACACACTGTGTCATTGTGCCACTGTCTGACCTCATGCTGCTGCTGTGGCTGCTGCCATGACGTACACACTGTGTCATTGTGCCACTCTGTGGCCTACTCCTTTTTTTGCCACCTCTAGAATGTCATTGTGCCACTGTCTGACCTCATGCTGCTGTTGATGCTGTCAACTCCACACTGTGTTATTGTGCCACTCAGTGGCCTATTCCTGTTTTTGCCACCTCCAGAATGTCACTGTGTCACTCTCTGACCTCATGCTGCTGTGGCTGCTGCCGTCACCTCCACACTCTGTCACTGATGTTGCCACCTGAGCTCTCAGCTTGTTTTTTTCCAGCTGTCGCTGCCATGACTTTATCAGGCTACATTCCCCCTTCAGTTTTTTGGTCAGTTTTGCCCTCTTAAGTGACATCTGCGTGTCATACTAAAACACAACATTGTATGAAGACCAAACCAAGCTCCCTCTGCATATTTAAGCATGGCACAACGTTCTACAGCACCCTGCAGGCTCTGTGCAGCCTGGAAATAGCTGTTTTTTAACGTGATTCATCCCGAAGTAATTCGAAACAAAGTTATTTTTGTCAGAAATTCGGCGAAGTCACCGAATCGAATTTTTGAGAACTTCGCCCATCTCTAATTATAGCTTTCAAGCTGCTTGCTCTAAAACAAACCCAAAAACTGTATGGTTTTAAACTGGTAAAGCAACTTTTTTTTTTTTTTAAATTGTATAGAAAAAACAGACTTCTGCACAGACATCCACACAGGAAAAAATGTATAGAGTATATATGGTGTGTGTCTGAGAAAATGTTGAGTCACAGTGAGTAGATTTGGAAAAAATGACCCTTGACCTGCATGTCTATTACAAGTGCTTCACATCATGTTACAAAATTACAGTGTTGACAGAGTGACTTTGTGGTTAATAAATAATGATTTTTGAAACCAATACTTTAAATTTGTTCCAAAGAAATTTAAAGAGTTGAAAAAATATAGGACAGAAAAAGTACAGTTATGAAATAAATGCTAGAAAATAGCAGAGTGTAACATAGAGCAGTAGGTTTGTTCTAGTCAGAAGCCAATACTCCTGGAAAACTTTTTTTTAGAATTTTTGTTACTATTTTAATTGTTTTTCACTGTATCAGTCCTATGCAATTACAAATTACATATAAAATCCTGCCCTTCTCTAGCTGTGATAATAAATTCAATTTTGGGAATTGAGTTGGTTGGTAGCCACTGTCTGTAGCTCGTGTAACATACCAAACTAAAAGATCCTCTCCTGGCTTGCTTGACCCTCTAAGCTTAGAGTAAGGCACCATCAACCTGCCTACCAACTCAATCAGTCCTACAGAAGAGTCTACAGTTACTTGACACGGTCTGGGCAATCTCTGCTGTGCCGTCTGTGATGGTCTGTTGCCCCCAATTCCTGGGATGTCAAGTTGTCAAGCTCCTGCAGCACATTCATGCCCAGGATCACTGGCATGCTGGCCAGCACCACCACACCTTTCTTCCTCACTGTCCATCCCCTGATGTCTCCAGAGTTGACCCTGGTCTCCGCTTCTCCCGGTTACAGTGTCCATCTGTCTGTACACAATGAGCACCTGCCATTGCTTAGATTCGGTTTCTCTTGTCTCTTACTCTACCAACAACCTGCCTATGCGCTTCCTCTCTTTGCTGCAACTGAACTGTTCCTCTCTTTCTCCTAGATTCTTATCACTCCTCCTCTTTTCCAGTGTGCTTCCATAACCTATGCTTTTCAGTAGCTGAATCTGGCATAGCCGCACAGCCCCTATAGCAACGTTTAAAGAAGATTTCTTAAGAACGATGTGGGAGACTGATAAACCGCCGTTTCCTTGTCAGAAATTCCACTTTGCAAGGAAATAATGCTGACTGTCCAGGGCAGATTTTCTACGCCCTATATTTTAGTATTGTCGACACGTAAAACGCCTCAAAGAATTGACATGTCTTATACAGTATTCGTCTCAACAAGTTATTGAGTCATTACTTGAACATAACAAGGGACGTCGATGGATACATAGGCAATAGGGGATTACGCGCCTTTTGCGGCCCCAAAAAAAAGATATAAAAAATGCAGTGTAAATGTAACCATTTTGCTGCTAAAGGAGGTCCAATAGTTAATATGGTTAAAAAAAACTAATGTCCATAAGCTACCAAAGGTTGGCAAAACATTTGGATGGATGGGGCCGGTAGAGGCATCTATGTATCTCTCAAGGCCGAATGGGGTTTTACATTGAAATAGGCTTTTCCCATCATCTTTTTTGTAGGGACCATTTATATTTACTTATTATATATTATATCATGATCCCCGTCTTTTTCTCAAGACTAATTAAGTTTCGATTTTTTACTACGATGCACTCTGCTTTATTCTCCTTTTTTAGTTAGGTGTTCATCTTTGCACTTTCTCTAACTCCATTACATCCTTTTTTATAAACTGGAGCCAGCACACACGCACACACGCATAGATTCTAGACCAGGCCACACCGATGCTTTACATAGCGGCAGTATTATACCATGTCCCACGAGTCCATGCCTCTTTTAATACACGCCAATATACCACTGGCTTTAGAGGCAGCTTATTGACATTGCATGAAGTTCTGTAATCTGTGATCTATGTAATTTGTTGCATAAATAATGACCTGTTGATACAGGACTTCCAGCAAGCATATGAAAAACCCTTCCCAAAAAAATTATTCTTTTATGGTGTGAATAGGGAAAAAAATGAGTGTGCTGTTTTATGAATTTATTTTTTTTGCTGATATTTCATTTTTTTTAAAGGAAACACCAACTAACTGTTTCTAATTCTGACCACTACATAGATAAATTTTATATATAGTTTTTGTTTATGGATTTTACTTCTATTTTCTTGCCATCGGCATTTGTTATTGCGCTCGCTAAGACGACGCGCCTTCACATGAAGTAAAATTGTCATATGCATAAGCTTGCAAATTAACGATAAGTTAACCCATTTTCACCTCTCAGCGACATAGTTAATAAAAATTTCTGTAGCATTTTTGTTTTAGCTGTTTTCCTTAGGCGACTCTCTAGCTAGTGTACAGCTCGTCTCCAGGGGTATGACCAGTCGAGTGCTCGCTGGTCCTCAGTCTTGGCCGTCAATGCTCAGATATTACCTCTCTCTTCAGGGGCTCCTACTGCAGTCTATCCCTGCATTAAGCAAGTCGATGTTTATCTTCCCTAGGTGTGTTCTATTTTACTTCTGTCTCTAGTACTACTTACGCGTATCTTTAGTCAAACAGTGCAAATAAATAAAATCTCGCTAACCTCAATCGGGTATGTGCTCTACCTTGAGGAAAAAATTCTTACTTTTGTTGTCTGATGGCGATTTAAATCTGGGACCCCTGTGTTGAAAGACAGAAGTAATAATCACTTAGCTACATTGTAGCTACTCATGGCTCTTTCACTTGAAACCAGACCTTAGCTTGTCAAGGAGTGAGGCACCTGTGGAGTAGGGTTGCGTGTTGCGTCAAATCTCCTGCTGAGTCACATAATATGCAGTTCAAACAACTCATACCCACCCCCTGTTGAGCACTCACTGTCATCTAAGCTAGCAAGCCTGCGATAAATCCTCAGACATCGCAATGGCTACGTGGAAAACCCCTTTATACTCTCCAATAAATTGTTCATCATTGAAGGTCACGTGAAGGCAGTTTTGTTGAACTCGTATTTAATTAGTACCATTTTTTTCCATGATACAGAAGTCCTTATTTTTTTAAATTTTGACATCAGATTTTTCTATACTAATATCAGGAAAATTGTTAATTTTTTTTTCTTAAAAAGTCTGTTTTTCCAATTTTTTATATATATTTTTTTTAAATCGCAAACGTGGCTTTAAAATAAGTTTTATAATTATAGGGGTTGTCTCGCCACATTGTTTCATAGAGCAAAGCGCATGTCTTTCTCTTCACTGCATCCTAGCGTCACTTCTGGTGTGGGTAATTAGCCATAAGAAAACTCTCTGTATGGCTCTCACTCTCTAGGCTAATTTGTCTTGATTTGGATAATATATTCATGCTCCCTGGTCCAGAGGCATCTTAAGACAGCTCGAATAAGTAGCAAACAGTAGTGTCTTTTTGTCTGAAAGATCAGCCTAGAGAACACACACGCTTTCCCAGGCTTCTGCAGTTCAATCATGTGCGGCATGACATCACTCCCTGCAATCTGTAAGACATAATCAGCAGGAGGAACAAGGCCAAGAGGTCAGTGTATCTAAAAAAATAAACCCCGAGAGCCTCAGAAGGTGTGAAAATCATTTGTAGCTCCTCCAACCCAAAACTTAAACAAAAAAAAATATGAAACTAAGAAATATATTTTGGAAAATATCTTCATTTAGTGTTTCCCTTACATGCTTGAAAACTAATCCTTTGTAGTGAGAAAGATAATCCCCGCGCATAGTGATACCTATTTATCCACAGCTGTTTACATTTGCACAAATAGGTTTTAATGTCCGCGGAGGGAAGACTAAAGTTTTGGTTTGGGCTGGTTCAGTATTTTGTTTTTCTTTTTTTTGCATGTTTGTGTATTTTTTTTTATTTTATTTTACATGTTTTGCCCCCCATAAGGTCAGAAAAAGACCTCTGGGGGGAATTTTTGGCGAACTCTTTGCTTTTGTCTGAATTATCCCACGCGAAAATAGGGCTAATAATCCATCCCTGCACTGCGATAGTGGATCGAGCCCGGCTGTCACTGACAGCTGCTCTCCACTTGTCCGCAAGCCTGCCACTCACTTGTGTTGAAATTGCGTGTTGTTAAAAATGGTCCGATGCAGAATCAGATTTCAGCCACCTGCACGTGTGTAGGTCAACATTCCAATGTGCATCTAGGATAAAAGTTATATGACCATAAATCACATCAATAAAGCTCAAACCTTGGCAATCTGTGTTATAACTACAATTGACCTGCTTAGTAATATAGTACTTGATTATCACAAGGTATATTAAAAAAGTCCTTTTCCAGAAACCTATTTAACGGTGTAGTCCACTTGCAGATTATTTTCTGAACATCTGCACATGAGATAAGGCACCAATCAGGTCAACAGCTTTTTTTAAAGGGGTTGGCCTCACTAACAAAGATTGCTTTTTCTTATTAATAGATCTTGCAAAACCAAGTCAATTTGCAACATAGTCCATTAACAGTGTCCTCCTATTTCTGAGATAGCCTCTTGTATGGGCTGCATCAGCTCCTCAGTCGCTATAGCTACAGACCTGTTTGGATCTCTCCTGTAGGCTGTCAGATGGTTGCTATAGCACTACTGGACTGGCTTCTACTGAGCTAGTGGAAGCCAGTAACACGCCCCTGAATTCAAAAAGTGAAACAAGAAAACAGGACAAATCAATGTAGTGAGACAGCCCCTTTAACTAGTGCTCTCTGGAAGGGATGCTGAGGGGCGGGGCTGGAATGACAGGTAGGCAAAGGTAGGCAACCGCTATGGAGCCACTTTCATCATGGCAGGAAAGGGGGCTCAAGGGGTTAAAGTGTGCTGAACTTTCCAGAGGGTTGGCGAGCTGCAACTAATACATCTATCGATCCTTATTTGCCTTGGGCTGTGAAGGCGTACACTTTTTGAGCATCCCCGAGTCGTCCAAACTGTGTCTCGAAAAAACAAAACCTTAGTTACAACAATGTGCCGACGGCAGTGAAGCCCTAGGGAGGTGACATCGGGAAGAGGGGCCCACTACGACAACTTAATACGAGGGATGTATGGCCGCTTAGCCCATCCCTCTGCACCATATATCTACTCTCTACAGTGGACCATATAGCTGGTGATAGTAGCAGTGTACACAGGTGTTCTCGCAGACCTGTTGCACTCTCTCAATTGGTAGAATCACAAGGACCACATATCATTACCACATAGTGATGAAAAATACCAGCACGTATCACCACCAATAAGTGACTAAATAATATACGCCACACCATTACTGAATATAAACCATTACACTTGCACACATATACGCATACATGCCCCGTCTCCGTTTTTGGCGGGGGGGTCCGCCTATTTGGGGTCCCCTCCGCCTCCCGGGGGAGTTGGCATTCTTCCCACGCCGCCAGACAGGCGCGGGGGTTTTGAATCTGGCTGCGGCGTCGGCAGTAGCTCGCATACTGTGCGGCTTACTCTGGAGCCGCCGGGGCCGCTCATACCAGGCGGGTGAGAAGCGGCCCGTCGGCGCCCGTTCAAGCCCGCGGAGCGCCTCGCTGTGCAGGGAGGACGGCTGGAGGGATCGCTCCCTCCTCCCTCCCGCTTCCCCCCTGCGTACAGCTAACAGCGCCGGTGTGTGCGCCGCACATACAGGTCAGCGGCGCAGGGAAGTGTCGCGCGGCTGCGGGGAGTGAGACGCCTCGCTCGCGCGTACTGCTCGTCACTGCCCCCATGCGCCGCTGTGATCGTCCGGAGCGGGCCTGCGCTGCATGGACGCTCCTGGGGAGGTAAGTGGATTTTATTATTTTATTTGTTATTAGCACTATGGGGCGGCTCTGCCTGGCAAACAATGGGGGGTCTACCTGGAAACAATGCGGGGCTATGCCTTTTGGCACTCACAGCTCGGGAGCACTACCTGGCAACAGAGGGGACATTACTCCTGGCACAGAGGGGGCACTGCCTGGCAACAGGGGGGCACTACTGGCAACAATGGGGGCTCTTCCTGGCAACAGCAGGGGGCACTACCTGGCTACAAGAGGGACATCTACCTGCAACACTGGGGGCCACTTACCTGGCAATCAGAGGGGGCATACCTGGGCAACAGAGGGGGCAGCTACATGGCAAACAGTGGAGGAAACATATACCTGGCAAAACAGGAGGGGGCAATACTGGCAACAGAGGGGGACATATTACCTGGCAACAGAGGGGGCTACCGGCAAACAGAGGGGGCACTACTGGCTACAGAGGGGGCATCTACGTGGCAACAATGGGGGCCACTACCTGGCATCAGAGGGCACTACCTGGCAACAGAGGGGGCATCTTCCTGGCAAACAGAGGGGGCATCTACTGGCAACAGAGGGGGCATCTACCTGGCAACAATGGGGGCACTAGCTGGAAACAAGGGGGGCACTAGCTGCAAACAATGGGGGCATCTAGCTGGCACAATGGGGGCACCTACTGCAACAATGGGGCACTACCTGGCAACTTGGGTGGCACTAAACTGGCAACAGAGGGGGACATCTACCTGGCATCAAAGAGGGGGGCATTCCTACTGGCAACAGAGGGGGCCTCTACCTGGCAACAGAGGGGCATCTATCTGGCAACAGAGGGGGCACTAGGCTGGCTAACAAAGGGGGGCTACCACCTGGCTAAACAACAAGGGGGGCACCTACCTGGCTAATGAGGGGGATCTACTTGGCTACAAGGGGGGCAATCTACATGCTGTGAAGGGGACACTACCTGCTTATGGGGGGTTACTAACTGGTATAAGGCATTACCTGCTTTCTTCCAAAGCCGTTTTGCAGTAGGTGGGTGGATGTTGCTTTTTGAAGTGGGCGTGGCCACCCGATAAAGATGGGCGTGTCCATGCAAATTTTAGCTAAGCGCGCCGCCGTCTAAAATCTCCTGCTTTTTCATTTTCAAAAGTTGGCAACTATGCATATAAGTGATTACAGTTCAGTTATATTTAGTGACTCACAGGTGACGTTTCTCCAATGAATCATTCACTTACCCATTTCTTCTCCATACGGTTCACACCTTCATGCTGACTACTCCCGACCAACACTCATCCCTGCAGATTTAGACACAAATATCTTAGAATCCTCACTTTTCCAGCAACTCCTTACTTATAGGTATATAAGTCCCCTAAGTTACGTAGGTGTATAAGTCCCCTCAATTAGGCAGATATATAGATATATGTCCCCTCAGTCAGGTAGATATACATATATATATATATATATATATATATATATATATATATATATATATATATATATATATAATATATATATATATATATATATATATATATATATTTATATATGTCTCCTCAGGCAAGCAGGTGTATAGATCTAGGTCCCCACAGGCAGTATACAGGTCTCCACAGGCAGTTGGAAGATAGCTCCCCACAGGCAGTATACAGACAGATAGCTCCCCACAACCAGTATATAGATAGCTATCCCCACAGCTAGTATATAGATAGCTATCCCCACAGCCAGTATATAGATATCTCTCCCCACAGACAGTATATAGCTCCCCCCACAGGCAGTATATAGATAGCTCCCCTCACAGCCAGTATATAGATAGCACTCCCCACCAGCCAGTATATAGATAGCACTCCCCACCAGCCAGTATATAGATAGCACGCCCCAGCAGCCAGTATATAGATAACTCCCCAGCAGCCAGTATATAGATAACTCCCACCAGCCAGTATATTGATAGCACTCCCCAGCAGCCAGTATATAGATAGCTCTGCCCAGCAGCCAGTATATAGATAGCTCTCCCCACCAGCAAGTATATAGATAGCTCTCCCCACTAGCCAGTATAGAGATAGATCTAAAAATAACATTAATACTCACCTTACCTCTTTCCAGCACGCTCCTCTTCTGTCCATCCCAGCGCTGGCACGCTCCTCCGGCTGCTCCTTGGTCCAGGACAGGCAGTGACGCGATGATGTAACTACAACACGTCGCTGCCCAGCTGGTCCGCGGCGGGCCCCGCTGTGTTAGACTTGGAGCCTGCCGAAAGCCCCAGGTCTGACACTGTGACCTTGACACCGAGCCCTCTCAGCGCAGCGTCCGGTTGACAGTGCAGGAACCCAGCGAGGGGGCAGCCGGGCATGCGTGCCAGCTGAGATGGCCCTGAGTGCCACTTCTGGCATGCGTGCCATAGGTTCGCCACCGCTGGCCTAGGGCACAAGGATAACTTGTCCTAGTCTTGCTGTAGGGTTAGGTATTAGATACAACCAGATATCTCTTTTGACCATAAATAACCTTTAACACTTTTTATTTAGGCAGAAATATACCTGTAATCACAAATGCATTGGTAGTACTTAGGTTCTAATACATTTTTATTCAGAATTGTATCAAACCACAGATAAAAACATTATTGAAAAGGAGATTATGGGCGACATGTATGAAAGTGTTGTTCACCTTTTTTATGCCGTACAATGCCCCCAAATGGGGGCAGTTTACGATGTCTAATGCACCTAATGAATGTGTTGGCGCATTGTTCGTAAGACTCAACACTTTCTAAGCCCTAACTTAAAAGGGGTGTTCGGGGGGCGTGTCGCTCGACACTCTATATTGAAATATATGAATGTGGTTAATATAAAATAAAAATATCCCAAAAATATAAAAATACTCCTATAAAATGTATTTAAAATTTAAATGGAATCTAAAAAAAAATTGTATATTGATTTTGTTGTCAGATTTTTATATTTAAAACATTTTTACTACATTTTTTTTATTTTTGCTGCCTCACAACGCAAGAGCCGCACGCACGGGTATTGTGGGACCTATGGTCCCCCAACGGATTACTCCCATGTTTCTATTCCTGACTGCTTTAATGATTCTTTATTTCAAGTCTCCCTTTAATACATTTAGGCGCATTAAATGCCCCCCAAGTTTCCATAATGCGCCAACACTTAGGCAGGGGGGAGAAAACAACCCCATTTAAAGCACAAAAACCACTTTCATCACGGGCGCATTTACACTAAAAAATGGACTCTTTATTGCCTTTTCCCCTTTTATACATTTGCCATGGGTTGTAAAAAAAATGGAAAATTTTGAACTTTGAGAAACACGGTAATAGTATGGTTACAAAAAACAGTAGTATTTTACTATACTCTAATATTGTTGTACATATTTATTCATCACTAAAAGCACAGTATTTCCTTTGTTAGTGGGTCAAACAAACACAATGCAGAAAAAATTTTCAATAATAAATTTCAAGATAAAAAAGAAACCTACTTTGAATAAAAAAAAATGGTCTTTAGGTAAAATTTGTTTGCAACAGTGGGCCCATAGAAAAATTTTGTAAGTGAATAAAGGCTCCACCAGTGATCTAACTAGTCTTTTTTTACGCAACCCCTGATATGAGGAGAAATCAGGGTCATATTTACTGGGGGCTTTAGGGCCCGAGGTTAAACCCTTGAGAATTTAGCATTTTCCAGCTCTTTTCCATGTCATCTTTCTTATGCTAACCCATCAAAAATAAAACCCCGGGGGGATCCAGGACTTTCTGAAAAAAAAACTTATCCAGCTGGCTTATCTTTGCAGGCCACATGTTCTATGAATTTAGAAACTCCACCCTAAAATGAAGAAACACATTAAAATTTTAATGTCTTATTAAAATAGTGTTTACGTTATTTTCGACAAAGTTGAAATCGGCACGGTTTTTTTTTGTTGATCAATTTTTTCGTCACGCGATAATTTAGGGGAAAACTGCGCTATCAATTACTATCGCGCCATTTTTGGCGCTTCCTTCATTTTGGGGCCCGCAAATCAGCTGAGAGAATAGAGCGGATAAGCTGGGGTTGCACGTCATACTGGGATGTGTATGGTTGGATTTACTGGAAAATCACATGACCCCGTTTTAATGAACAGCCCTTTCCCGTTCAGCATCAGTGTGTGTCTTGTCCATAAGAGCGGGCGTGATCTCGGTCTCTCTCAAAAAAGCTCAGCGAAATGTTCTCTTTGTTACACGACAACTATGATTTTAGCCGTGAACATTAGAAAAATAGGGGGATTAGAGAATTTCGTTTTTAGTTTCTTGGTGAGAATTTTAAAGGAGCATCTAGTGCTGTTCACCGCGAAGGGGGGGGGGGGGGGGCAGGGGAAAAAGACAGACAGGCTTGCGGCAGCAGGCTTTTGAAAAAGGAGATTTGGATATTGTAGCCCAATGTGCTTTGACCCGCATTGAAAGGGGTTTTTTTTACAGTTTTTGGCCAGTTTTTGGTGAAATATTAACTTGTTTTTGTGAGCCCTTACTTATATTGGATACAGATCTTTTTTAGTAAATGCAGGTGTAAAAAAAACTCCCTTTTATTTTTGTACACATTTAATTTGGTTTTTTTTTTACTTTTGGGCAGCTTTGTTTTGTTCAAAGACCCCCCTTTGTACTTAAAAAGGGTACAGAATTTTCTGTCACCAGGGTATTTATAGGTGCAAAAAACCCTTTTATTTTCCCTAACAAATTTAAATTTCGTGTTTTTCACTTTGGTGCAGCCCCCTTTGTTCAAAAAACCCCTTTGTACTCACAAAGGAAAAAAACTTTTCTATCACCCCAGGGTTTTTTAGGGGCAAAAAAACCCCATTTTATTATCGTCACAATTTAATTTTTGTTTTTCACTTTGGCCAGCCCAGTTTTTTCAAAAACCCACTTTGAATCACAATAGGATACAGAACTTTTCTATAACGAGGTGTTTTTATAGTGCAAAAAAACCCTTTTATTATCCTTTTCAAATTTTAATTTGGTTTTTTTCACTTTGGCGAACCCCTTTTGTTTTTAAAAGACCATCTTATACGGGTATTACCATACAGAAATTTGCTATAAATTTGGGGTTGTATTTCTAGGTGCAAAAAAACCCGTTTTTATTTTTTGTAAAATTTAATTATGTGTTTTTCACTTCGGCGCAGCCCAGCTTTGTTCAAAGACCCATTTTTTTACGGATATTACCCAAAACAAAAAATTTGTGGGAATTGGTGTTTGAAATTTCTAGGTGCAAAAAAAACCCACCCCCTTCTTATTATCAGTACCCCAATTTTAATTACGTTTTTTTTCCACTTTGGCCGCAGCCCAGTTTTTTTTTTGAAAGCCCCAAACTTTGACTTTTTATTACCATCAGAAATTTCCCAAAGTAATTGCAGGTGTTTTTCTAGGGGGAAAACCCACCTTTTTATTACCCGTTTTTAACATTTCAAATAGGCCTTTTTTTTTATTTGGTTTTGGCCCAAAATTTTTTGTTCATAGAGCCACCTTGTATTTAAAATTTTTGAATTACAGAAATTTTTTTTGGTTCCCTTTTGGGTGTATTTCTTTGGGTTTGAAAATCCCCCTTTTGGTTACCCGTTTTTTAAATTTTTAAAATTTGCTGTATTGCACGGGGTGCGGCCCTAGTTTTTTTAAAATTACCCACTTTTTCTAGCAACTTTTCTTTTTGTCTTTTGCTCCCAAAAAAAAAAAAAATTTTCTCATCCGTTTTTAATTTTTTGAATAGTTTTTTTCCGCTTGTTGAATCTAGTTTGGCGCAGTTTACCCACCCCTTGTATGATATTTTGGGTGAAAACTATAAATTTTCCAAATTTCCTACGGGGGGCGTTGAAAATCCCCGGGAAACCTAAAGGGAAAGGGAAAACACTTTTTGATTTTGTTTTTAGGGTTCTTCCACCAGACCGCATTTCACGGGTTTTTTCGCTAGAAACCTTTCAGTTTATAACCCCTAAGTTGGGGGAGGAAAATTAGGGGATTTAAGAATAGCTGGGTTTTGCCGTCTTTAAATAAGGAAACTGTCAAAACTTTTCCATACTTTTTTAAATTTTTTATTTTCCTGAACAGGGAGCGAAATGAAGGTGGTAAGCGAGCAAAGGTGATGTAGGACATGGAGGTAGAGGTACGAGGGAAGGTGCCCCTTCCAGTGCGGGCCCGACAAACACCCCAATCCAGCGGATCGTCGGTTGCAGGACCGCCCAGGCCTGTAATCGCGGGGTCAGGGCCCTGTGAATCTCAGTAACGAACAGCGTTGCCAATCGGTTTTAAGGGGGGTTAAATGAAAACCTGCATCCAGCGGGTTTTAAAATTCCTCGCCCCTCCCGTCAGGGGCCACAAAATGTGTCACCCGCTTAAATCAGAAACCCCGCCCAAAAACATAAACAAAAGGCACCCAAATGTCAAACCTTTTAAACCCCCAACTGTGGAAAAAACCCCTTTTTAAAGACCCCCTTTGATAAAAAAATGCGGTTGGGTTCGGAAGGAAATTTTTAAAAAGATCCAAGAGGCCAAAGAGGATGTTTTTTGTTCCCAGGGACGCCCATTACTGATAAAAATACAGGGAAAGGAAAAAAGGAACCCCGGTAAATTTGGCAAAAACCCCCGGGCGGCCCGGCAACGCCTTGCAGTCCTCTTTTTTGTAGCCCCGCAGAACCTGTGTTGAGTGTGTTGATGATTACCATTGCGGAAATTCCAAGTGGCCCTTTTCCCGGGCCGAATTTGTTTTCCCAAACGCTTCGTCACTGGACGAGGGGGGGGGGGGAAGACGTTTGGGGTAGTGTCAGAAAGGGTCCCGTCAAAAAGGGAGGGGGCCCGGGGTCGCGGGAAGTCCGTTGGAGATGTTTTCCGGGCCAACCCCACGGTTCAGCGGAAACCCCCGCTCCTCGCTTATCGCCGTCAAAAAGGTTCCAGGACCCTTTTAAAGGGCCGGGGGCCGTTTTGGGAGAAAAGCCCTGGTTTTCACCCAGGGGATGTCATTTTGCCGCCTTTGCCTTTAAACCCCATCAGTAAAGGCAAGAATTTTAAAAGGTTTTTAAACCCCCCACCAACATGCAGCAAATTGCTTTGGAGTTGAAATAGAGGCAACACTTGGCCAAAAAAAAGGCCACCCAGATCCCGGGCTTCCCAAAACCACTGTCTCCCCTCTGTCTCCACCCCTCCTCCCCGCCACCACCAAAGCGTTCCTAAGCTCCCAAATTGTCCTAAAGAGTCATGATCGATCAGGGATCACCCTCCGCTTCACCCTTTCCACCGTGCCGAAAGTACCACTGCACCACCAGAGATTCCTACCCCCTTTCCTTCCATCAGTTTTGATGCCCCTGCACGCCATACAGCGGCCAGTCTAGCGCCACCCTTCTGTTTTTACCGGTTTGTTGGCAGAAAAAACCCATTTTAAAATTTCCAAAACCCAAAATCCCAAAGCCAAAAGCCTAAATGGACGGCATTCCGGGTTTTTTGGCCTTGGAAATGTTCCCTTTCCGTCTGGGGACACGATGGGTTTCCCGAAAGTCGGGGGCCCCTTGCCTGCCCCCAAAACCGTTTCCCAAAAGCGGGGCTTTTTTTGCAAAAAAAGCCGCCCCTTTGCCCGGGCCCGGGCCACGTATCATCCTAAAATTTCAAGCGCGTTGTCTGAAACTGTGTCTGGAAAAGTCCATTTTGACCACCGACACATTGGGGCTAGTAAGCACGGCCAAGGCCGCTATATCTCTGTTTTCCCGGTCAAGGGGGGAGCTGGGGGTGGATTTTCTCTTTGGGGGGTTTACGGTGGGTCTTTAGGCCCCGGCCATGCTCCCTTCCCAAAAAAGCAGGCATGGTGCAGGGTTCTTTTTCCCCAAGGTCCCCTGGTGGCAAACAGTTGCCCAGAGAAACCAGGCCCCTGGGAAAAAATTCTTTTCTTGGAAAGGGGAAAGTCCCCCCCACCAAAAGGTTCCCGGGGCTGGGACGGCTCTCCCCCAAAAGACCCGGGGCGCTGGCGGGGGGAAAAAAAAAATTGGGGGCCCGGCAAGGTGGTGTGCCGGGTAACGGTCGAAATCTATGGGCCCCCTTAAGGTCGGTAGGCTGGAGCACATCCCTTGCCTGGGGGAAATGTCATGAAAACCCTTTTGGGCCAAAAAATTTCTAAAGGTGTAAGGGCCCCATTAAAATAATGTTAAGTCAGGGATGGGAAACCAACAGCATTGCCCTTTTTTTGCTCTTCCACTTTTTGTATACGGGAAAAAAACAACCTTGGGCCTTTGAAGCAATACCCCTTCCTGGTTCCTTTTGTTCTCCTGTTTAAAAAGGCAGGGAAAAAATTACCCGTATGTTTCATCACCCCCGGTTTTTTTTTTTTTTTTATTTATATATACATAAAACCCCATTTGACATTTTTTACAGTTATGGTGAAATACAAAAACAAAAAACAAAAAGGGAAAAACAAAGAAAAATGGAAAAATCGTTCACAATCATGAATATAATCTGATCAAAAATTTCCGGATCCCGGCCCCAAACCCCAAAGTTCTTTGAGGGGGTTTTTCCCTTTTTGGAGGTTTTCGTTTTAGAAAAGGCCAAAGGGTCACTGCTTACCGAGGGCTGGGGTACTTCCTGTTGGGAGTTGCCCTTTCAACCCCCAGCTCCCGTCAATTGAGAGAGTTCAAATTTTTGTCATTGTCTGGTTTTATTTTGAAAAGTGAGGCCTTTCTTTGGGGAAAGGAGGGGCCGTCTTTTTCTAGCCCGTGAAATGTTCCTTTTTGGCTGTTTTCATGGGTAACCCCGCTGGATCAAGGTTTCTGGACATGGGCTTTTTGTTTTCGCTTTTTTTACGAACAAAAACAGTTTTTTACCCGTCCGAATAGCAGGGGGCTCCCCCCCGGGAATTCTCTTGTCCGATAATGTTTCAAATTTTTCGCCCCCTTTTGTGTAAGTTGTTTTGGGCTAATTTATTGACTCAGATGGCCGGCATAGGTTTGCCACATCAGGAATTTAGTATGCCCCAAAGGGGTTCGGTTTGGGAAAACTAGAGGGCAGGGGGGAGCATTTAGTTTGTTGAGGGGGGGCCCTATTCTGTTTGTTGCGTTTGGAATTTTTTGGGGAGCCCGCATAGGTATATGCTCCTTGAGCAGGGTGCTTTTTACTCTCTTTCCCAAAAGGTTTCCGCATAAAAACCCTTTCCCCCATTTCCCTTTGCTTTTGGCCAAAAAGGTGTTATCTTTCTGTGGGGGTGAAAACCCAAAAGGGATTCAAAAATTGCAGAATGTATGTCCATTAAAAAGGGGTTTCCCTTGTCTGTTTTGACTATTTTTTGGGAATTTAAAATTTCTTTAAAAAAATTTGTGTCCAACTTTTGGTTTTAAAAACTGGTTTTCCCAAAATTGACGAAAATAAAAGCAATTTTTAGGATATCGGGGTAATTTTATTAATTGCCCACTTTTTAAGTATTGTCCATTAGGTAGTGGCCCCCTTAAAAAAATAACCGCTAATTCCCCCCCAGAAAAGCCCTTTTTGGTAAAAGGAGAATTTCCCTAAGGGTTTAGGGTTTGCTGCAGGAAGGGAAAAAGTTGGAAGTATTTTTCAGTGTTTTTTTTTACGTTTCTACTAAATTTAAATTCATATTTGGGGGGAAACCCCACTTTTTTCTGAGGGAAATTTTTTTTGTAAACCCCCAATTTCCCAAATGACCTTCAGGGGCAATCTGTATTTTCTTTGGTACGCAAGGCCCTTTTTGGGAACCACCCGTTTGGTTCCTCTGAGAATTAGATGATCCCCATTTAATAAAGTTCCCTTTTTTGGGCACTTGAGAATGATTGCGCCCCAAATTTTGATGGCCAGAAACTGGAAATTTTTTTTCTCTTTTTAGATTTAAAGCCAAATTTTTAACCCTTTTGGGTTATTTTTTTAAAAGCCAAAAATGTGTCTTTGTCGTTTGCCCGTTGCCACACAAATTGATCAGCTAAAGTTTCCCCTTTTGGGCCTTCATGAACTGTAACCCAAATTTGATGTACTGTTCAGTTGCCCCCATGCCCGAAATTTTGGTCTTCTTTTGCGGAAAGTTTTGGATTGGGAGTCAGCTGGATTACTGGGTTTTTTCCAGGGCCCATTTTAACGGGTTTGTGGAATTTTTTAAAACTTGAAGCGCAGACCCCCACCCGGGGTTTTCCCCCAGGGCAGTATGGGTAAAATGAGAAGGGGGGGTTTTTTTAGGCCCCCTTTTAAAATTTTTAAAAAATTGTTTTCTGTGTTTTCCCTTTGTAGCGATTTCTGCCCTTAAAAAATTTTTCCCCCGGTTGGGTTTTTGGGGGTTTAGATCCATTTTGGGAAGTTTTGGTCCCGAAACAAATTTCCAAGACAGGCTTTGGTTTTCTGCAATTTCTATTGTATCACTGTTTTATGATGTTCAAATGATTTCCCCAAATACAATGGTTTTAAAAAAAATATCCAAAAAATTTAAAAAGTGATTGTAAAGCTTTGGGGGACTGTAGGGGTTTTTTGGTGTAGAAGTAAAGTAAACAGTCCTCACTTGTTGGTTTTGATGTTCCCCCTGCCGGGCTGATGTATGACTTTTACATTGGCCTGTTTTGCTGGACTGTAAAGACGTTTGGTAAGTGCTGATCTGCACACTGCTGCAAAATGGTTCTCTTTACCGCATTTGCTGCAGGTTTGTCCTAATGCTGGACATTTATTTGCATGAGTAAAGTCTTTCCCACACCGGTAACATTTTTTTGGTTTCGGTGTTTCAGTGTCTTTAGTAGCTTTATGTTGAAGGGTATGGACCTGGATGTCATCCCCTTTTTCCATCACAGTGGCCTGATGATCTGCTATTTCTATGGCAGGGCCATTTTGAGAAGGTATGCAGAGAGTAATACCTGCTGCAAGCGCTTTGAATCTTATAGTGATGATGTGGCACGACACAATGATTTGAGTTATAATTTCATCATCAGCATCAGTTAATGCACACCCCTGTGCCAGTTCCCTTAAGCGTGTGACATATGTGTCCATGGAATTCTTCTGGAAGCTGTTTAGCAATCCTGAACTTGTATCTCTCATATCTGATGTTTTGCTTAGGGTTGAAGTAATCTGTTAGGGCTTTGGAGCAGCGGCTATAAGTGTCAGTGTCTTTAGCAGGTAGGGTGCTGTAAATGTCATACACCTCTGTGCCAGCATAGTGCAACAATACAGCTCTTTTTCTTGTGTCATCTTTTATGTCTGTGCATCCATTTTCTCCAGTTATGAGCCAGGTTATGACTGTCAGTTGTATCAAACTTTGGGAACACGTGCATGTAGTCTGCCATTCCAGCTGTATTCAGTAATGCAGTATAGGAGATGAATGTGCAGGTTTCTGGGTACTGTCCTTATATGTGGATCTGTAAGCACACTCCTTGGTATCCAGCATATGCAGATGGCAGTCACTACTCACAGCAGCAGAACTCTCATCGCATCCTCGTCGCCAGTTGTAAGGTCCTCATGAAGTAAGAGAAGTCAGGGATGAAATCCAACAGCATCTGCTTTTTACTGCTCTCTCCACATTCTGATATACGACACAACAACCTTAGCCTCTAGCAAGCAATACCACTTCCTGGTTCCTGTGTTCTCCTCTTAAAGAGGCAGGAATACTTACTGTATGTTACAAGCACTACCCGGGTCTGGACTGCCTGCTGAAGAAGGCTCGAGGTCTGAGTTCGGACTTCCGCCGTTCGCACCCTCCTTCATCCCGCCTGGCTGCGTTGCAGCGTCAGCTCGGCCTCCCCGTCAACCGTCTCATTGTTGACGTGGCAACACACTGGAATTCCCCTCACTGATCCAGGATGTGGCAGCAGCCAATGCATTACGCAGTCGAAGTGCACATGGCTGACAAGCACGGTGCGGACCTCGGGGTGTTGAACACGAGGTGGAGGAGGTGAAAGAGCTCTGCACCTCTTGCCGTTTGAAAGCACAAATGGTCAGTGCGGACGATGCCCTTGTCAGCATGAGCAGTGTGGTGATCTTAGTTCTGGAACAATCGTTGGACACTCTGAAACATCAGGTCCCGCCAGTGATGGAGGAGGAGACGGACACAGATGCGGACACGGAGCCTTTCTCTCCGTCGAATCCACAAGGCCCGACAGTTTCTCAATTTTAGCGGTCTTCATTAGGCAGTGGTTCGTGGTCCAGGGCTAGTGCAAGGGGGTGCCTCAGCTCTCAGGGTGCGTCATCTGAGGCAAGTCAGGGCTGTGTTGAAGCTGTGCCGGAGGAAGCGGAGGAGAAGGAGGAGGTATTCCTAGACATCGACGTTACCGACGTCCCTGCCTTGGAAAGAGGTTGGCGCGAATTTGAGGCGGAGGAGGAAGATGAGGAAGATCAGTTTGCTAGTGCCCCTCGAACCAGAGGCTTGGGAAATCAAGGCTACATCTCTCACATGAGTGCTTGGATGCTACATTTCCTCCAACATAATCCTCGCATTAAGACTATCAAAATGAACAACAGTTACTGGGTGGCCACCCTCGTTGATCGCCGGTACAAAACAAAACTCAGCACTTTCCTTCCACCCACCCAAATAGAGAGTAAAATGCAGGAAATGGAGACCTGCTGATTGTTCAACTGGAGACATCTGTTTCGTCTGCTTCACGTTCCAATTGTCACGGTGGATCAACATGAGCGACGTGACAGCAGTAGAGTACCAAGTAGGCGTACGCAGCAGCAGGCATTGTGACAGAAGCCTAATGGGTGACCTCTGGCAATCTTTATTTACCACCTCACCAACGCATGTAATGCAGGGCACACATACAACACACAGAGACCAGCTTATGATCATGGTGCACGACTATCTGCGTCTCAACACCGATGTTTTTGGATGTGTTCCGGACCCAATTGACTTCTGGGTATCCAAAATGGATGAATGGCCCGAGCTCGCTCGCCACGCCATAGAGGTGTTGTCCTGCCCAGCAGCCAGCGTCATATCTGAGCGGACCTTCAGCACAGCTGGAGGAGTCATTACAGACAAACGCATCCGGCTTTCCACAGATAATGTGGATCGTTTGACATTCATCAAGATGAATCAGGCATGGATCTCTGATGATGTTGTGGCCCCAATTGCCGAGGTCACCGATTAGTTGCCGGTCTACTTCACATTCCTCTTCAAACAGAAATGGTCCTCTTGAAAACTTTTTTTTAAAATGATCATTTCTTACTGCAATTTTTATTCTCAGTTCCCAAAAGTTCATTTTGCTGGTTTTGCTGTGAGGAGACTGTAAAAGACACCAAGGTTTCATGACAAAACCGTATTCCATTTACTCACTTCATCTTTAGAATTTTTCGCATTGTCAATGGTTTTGGGGTCATGTTGCTGTGAGATACAGCTATAATCAAGGTCCTTTGGAACAGAAATGTGGCTTCTAAGTGGCATTTCTCCCTCACAATTTTTAACAGTGGCTGAGAAGTCATTTTTATAATTTTTTGGGGTCATGGTGCTGTGAGATACAGCTATAATCATGGTCCTTTGGAACAGAAATGTGGCTTCTAAGTGGCATTTCTCCCTCACAATTTTTAACAGTGGCTGAGAAGTCATTTTTATAATTTTTTGGGGTCATGGTGCTGTGAGATACAGCTATAATCATGGTCCTTTGGAACAGAAATGTGGCTTCTAAGTGGCATTTCTCCCTCACAATTTTTAACAGTGGCTGAGAAGTTATTTTTATATTTTTTTGGGCCATGCTGCTTTGAAATGCAGCTAAACTACAGGGCCTATTATAAAATTTTTTTGTTTCTAACAGACATTTGTTCTTCACAATTGTCAAAAGTGGCTCAAGGGTCATGTTTTGAACTTTTGGGGGCATGTTGCTGTGAAATGCAGCTGTACTACAGGTCCTATTGTAAAAAATGTGGTTTCTAACAGACATTTGTTCTTCACAATTGTCAAGAGTGGCTCAAGGGTGATGGTGCTGTCAGAAACAGGAATAGGTAGGACACTGTTAATGGAAACATATTGCAATATGACTTGTTTTCCTAGATCTTTAACATACCTAGCAATCCCTGTAATGAGACAACCCATTTAATACATTTAAAAAAAGAGAAACAAAGCCGTGGTGGGATTCCATCCTATTTTAAAAATTTGTTTTCTAGAATTAAACTACTAAAAAACTGGCATGCACAAAATAGCTGACACAAATATTCCTCTGAATTGTACAAGGGAGGTACAGGAAGACTTGAACAGATGTAGGTTACCCATACAGGGATAGTCTATGTCCAGTTCATCTAAAATGGTGGTTGAAAGACTACTTTTTCCAGCACTTTTTAATCTGTGGGTCAGACAGGTTTAATGGTCATACTGTGGTACAGAACAGGCATAGTCAATGTCCAGTGAAACTAAAATGGTGGTTGAAAGACTCCTTTTTCCGGCACTTTTTAATCTGTGGGTCATGCAGGTTTGGGGCTCATGCTGTGGCCCAGGAAAGGGATAGTCTATGTACAGTGAAACTAAAATGGTGGTTGAAAGACTCCTTTTTCCGGCACTTTTTAAATCTGGGGGTCATGCAGGTTTGGGGCTCATGCTGTGGCCCAGGACAGGGATAGTCTATGTCCAGTGAAACTAAAATGGTGGTTGAAAGACTCCTTTTTCCGGCACTTTTTAAATCTGGGGGTCATGCAGGTATGGAGCTCATGCTGTGGCCTAGAACAGGTATAGTTCATGTCCAGTGAAACTAAAATGGTGGTTAAAAGACTCCTTTTTCCGGCACTTTTTAACGGGCATTCATTTGGGGGCGTCAGATCAGGTTTAAGGGTACAAAAGTGAGTCTCGGACAGGGAATTAGGTCAATTGTCCAGTCAAGTAAAAATGATGGTTCAAATAATACTGCCTTCTGGCACTTTTTAATTTGTGGGTGATGCAGGTTTAAGGGTCAGGCTGTGGTAGAAGACAGGGATAGTGAATGGTCTGTGACTTTTTTTCTGTGGCTTTTATAACCTAAGTGTGTTGCCTAAGATGTAGCATGTATCCATTTGACTGTTGTGGATGTTAATTTCAGCTTATCCAGCCCTGTTTGGGTGTAATAATGAAGGTGTTGTTCCTCTCCCATAGACTTTAATGGTCATCGGCGATAATCTATTATCGATGATCGGAAATCGTCTTGATAATTGGTGATATCGACTATCAACCCGATGACGATAGTTGATGTCATCACTCATCACTATTCATAAAGCAATAAATCGGAACCTAATGTGCAGGGTGAGTCAAAAGTCCCAGGACACCCTTTTATTTCATAACCTAATACTTCATTGCTCATTTAGGTGATGTTTACTGTACTTCTTTTTTGTTATTTATTACATCTTGAAAACCCCTTTTTCATATGTACAGTGGTCTGGATTTAAGGGTGCATTAAAGTAAATGATAATAGTGTATAATGTGTGGTAACAGGCTTGGCCACTAAGGTATACATTGTAACAAAGCACCAGAGATGAGGAGGTTAAAGTTTAGAATCTATTAGTACCAATTCATGGTGAGTCACGCTATCTGAAAACTGCCAAAATTGTTAAGATAAACCCTTCAAACATAAACTTTGGTTGACATTACTAAATAAGCTCAAATGCGCCTTCAGTGCTGGACTGGGTTGCCTGGGGTCAACCAGTGAAGTTTATTCTTGGTCCCCAATGTTGGAGTTGATTCTTGGAGCCCACCCTACAGCTACTGTACACGACTCAGGGCCGCCGTACAGGAGGTACAGCCAGTACTCCTGTACCGGGCCCGGTGAAATAAGGGGGCCCGCTGCAAGCAGGCCCCCTTATTTCACATAAAGACTAGCGTACGCGGCACAGCCGCCGACGCTACATATGTGTTAGGTCCCGGCCGGCGCTGCTGGGAGGGGCCCGCGCTCCCGGTCACAGCTGCACTTACAGTCACATAGACGTTTTGCCACTTACTTCCCCTGCGCTGTGACCGGGCCGGGCCCTCCTCCTCTGTCTGCGGCCGGGACAACTAATTAAATCAGTGAAGGTCTGCCCCGAGGGGCGGGACTTCACTGATTCAAGTTGTCCTGCATCGCCGCTGGCCAGTACAGCGGCGCGGACAGACAGAGGAGGAGATCACAGCGCAGGGGAAGTAAGTGGCAAGACTTCTATGTGACTGTAAGTGCAGCTGTGACCGGGAGCGTGGGCCCCTCCCAGCAGCGTCCCTCTCCTCTCCTCAGCACATCAGCCCTCAAGCCTGTTCAGTGCTGCAGCCTTCTAATGTGTAGTGAGCCGGGACTCCGCCCCTCTCTGTGACGATGTCATCCCGACTGCTGCCTGATGCCCGGACACAGAGAGAGGAGGGTACCGATGCAGTCACACTGAGGAAGTGTGATGCACAAAGCAGGCCTGAGCAGTCCCCTGTACTGCCCTGTCCAGCCTCCCCCCTGCCATGCCCAGCCGTACTGCCCTGTCCAGCCTCCCCCTGCCATGCCCAGCCTCCCCCCTGCCATGCCCAGCCTCCCCCCTGTACTGCCCTGTCCAGCCTCCCCCCTGTACTGCCCAGCCTCCCCCTGCCATGCCCAGCCTCCCCCCTGTACTGCCCTGTCCAGCCTCCCCCTGCCATGCCCAGCCTCCCCCTGTACTGCCCTGTCCAGCCTCCCCCTGCCATGCCCAGCCTCCCCCCTGCCATGCCCAGCCTCCCCCTGTACTGCCCTGTCCAGCCTCCCCCCTGTACTGCCCTGTCCAGCCTCCCCCCTGTACTGCCCTGTCCAGCCTCCCCCCTGTACTGCCCTGTCCAGCCTCCCCCCTGTACTGCCCTGTCCAGCCTCCCCCCTGTACTGCCCTGTCCAGCCTCCCTCCTGTACTGCCCTGTCCAGCCTCCCCCTGTACTGCCCTGTCCAGCCTCCCCCCCTGCCATGCCCAGCCTCCCCCTGCCATGCCCAGCCTCCCCCTGCCATGCCCAGCCTCCCTCCTGTATTAGCCAGCCTCCCCCTGTACTGCCCTGTCCAGCCTCCCCCTCTATTGTCCAGCCTCCACCATGCCATGCCCAGCCTCCCCCTGCCTTGCCGCAGCCTCCCCCTGCCATGCCCAGCCTCCCCCCTGCCCCAGCCTCCCCCTGTACTGCCCAGCCTCCCCCCTGCCATGCCCAGCCTCCCTCACTTTCCAGCCTCCCCCTGTACTGTCCAGCCTCCCCCTGCCATGCCCAGCCTCCCCCTGTACTGTCCATCCTCCCCCTGCCATGTCCAGCCTCCCTCCTGTACTGTCCAGCCTCCCTCCTGTACTGCCCAGCCTCCCCCCTGCCATGCCCAGCCTCCCCCTGCCATGCCCAGCCTCCCCCTGCCATGCCCAGCCTCCCCCTGTACTGCCCAGCCTCCCCCTGTACTGCCCAGCCTCCCCCCCTGTACTGTCCAGCCTCCACCCCTGTACTGCCCAGCCTCCCCCTGTACTGTCCAGCCTCCCCCTGTACTGTCCAGCCTCCACCCCTGTACTGTCCAGCCTCCACCCCTGTACTGTCCAGCCTCCACCCCAGTACTGTCCAGCCTCTCCCTGTACTGTCCAGCCTCTTTCCTGTACTGTCCAGCCTCCCCTGTACTGTCCAGCCTCCCCCTGTACTATCCAGCCTCTCCCTGCCATTCCCAGCCTCCCCTGTACTGCCCAGCCTCCCCCCTGTACTGCCCAGCCTCCCCCTGTACTGCCCAGCTCTCCCTGTACTGCCCAGCCTTCCTCCTGTACTGTCCAGCCTCCCCCTGTACTGTCCAGCCTCCCCCTGTACTGCCCAGCCTCCCCCTGCCATGTCCAGCCTCCCTCCTGTACTGTCCAGCCTCCCTCCTGTATTGCCCAGCCTCCCTCCTGTACTGTCCAGCCTCCCTCCTGTACTGTCCAGCCTCCCCCAGCCTCCCCCTGTACTGCCAGCCTCCCTCTGTACTGTCCAGCCTCCCCCTGACATGCCCAGCCTCCCCCCTGTACTGTCCAGCCTCCCTCCTGTACTGCCCAGCCCCCCCCCTGTACTGCCGCCCAGCCTCCCCCTGTACTGTCCAGCCTCCCCCCTGTACTGTCCAGCCTCCCCCTGCCATGCCCAGCCTCCCCCTGCCATGCCCAGCCTCCCCCTGTACTGTCCAGCCTCCCCCTGTACTGTCCAGCCTCCCCCTGTACTGTCCAGCCTCCCCCCCGGACCTGCCCAACACTTTTTAATGCTGCTGTTTATGGTATTAAATACATAAAAATATCTGCTTTTAGTGAACCTCACTGGATCTTTCTTCCTGTTTAAAGGTAATTGTGTAATTGTTTTTTTTTTTTTTTTTGTTTTCACCCCAGAATTTTTTTTCTTTTTCTGTGGTGGGGGGTGGAGTGGCAGGATGGGGGGGGGGGGACGCGGGATTTGAAAGGGATCGGGGTGGGGCCCTGATGCTTCAGCTGTATGGGGCCCTGAAATTTCTGATGGCGGCCCTGACACGACTGCACATATTGCACCTGTCCCATAACACTCTGCCTCTTCCTTTCTTACTCTCTTTCTCTGCCTTTCTCCTTGAAAAGCAGCCCCAGGCCTTTGACCCCTTAAGGACCGCCTGCTGTCGTCTGTCTGCAGCGACGTCCGGTGCTGCAGAGTAGGGGTTTTGCATCTCCTAGCGCTGCAGCTGCACTAAGAACAGAGCTATACTTCATATGCTCTGTTCCTGGAACAGCCTTTGTGAGCGCTGGGAAGTGGAGGAAACCTGCGCTTAACCCTTTGATTGCTGCGGTCAGTGACTGCGGTATAATCATTGGGTATTCCATTGCTCCATCAGGATGATTAGGACACCTGGTGACCTGATGCAGCCGAGGAACGTCTCTACAGTCAGTCCTGGGGAACTAGAGTAGCCCCATGGTTATCTGTGTAACAAGCCAGCGATCAGGGCACACTGTGTGCTGCCCTGATTGCTGCCTGTGTCTAAATAATAAAAAAAAAAAATAATAAAATAAAAATTTGATAAAAAAAGTTATTACACAAAAATAAAAAACCCAACACATATTTGGTATTTACACGACCATAATAACCTGAAGAATTCATCTAACAGGTTATTTAGTTTGAAATGTGAATAGTGTAAAAAAAAAAGTAAAACCCCAAAAAATAAATAAAAAAAATAAAAAAAGATCTACAGTAATTTATTTGTAAACTTAAACTATGTCCCCCAAAAATACAACTTCTCCCACACAAAACAAGCCCCCATACAACTGCGTCACTTAAAAGATAAAAAAGTTAAAATAGTTATGAACGTGGAAACGTAAGGAGACAAAAACTACAAAATGTAGCTGGTCATTAAGTACATAAGGGGTTAATTCACAGGGGTCCACCATGCCTAGGGCTCAATTCCGCATGAGACAGTTCAAGCATTTGTGCCTTCCATCATTCTGTGCTATAAATCCAATGACAATCTGCTTCCAAAAAAAGTGAATATGGTTTCTTCGGTCCCATTCCTAGACTAGGTCTACACAGCACAGATTTTGTGGTGGACTAAGGATTTTGAATCCGCCGAAGATCCAACGGTACGCTGTGCTGCACAGACTGCAATAAAAAAATCAGTGCAATTTTTTACCGTCACTTCTAAAATCTGGCAGAATATGCAACGCGTTGCATATTCTGCAGGATTCTGCCGGATTGCCGCGGCAATACAAACACTTTTATTTAAAAAGGAAAACACATTTTTGCATCGCCATAGTCTTAGAGCTATAACTTTTATTTTTCTGTGTATTGGGCTGTGTAGTGGTTTGTTTTTTGCGGGATGAGTTGACATTTTTATTGGTCTAATGTTTTGGGGGGACAAAGCTTTTTGATTGGTTTTAAATCCGTTTTTTTGGATGGCAGGGTGAAGAAAATACTGCAATCCCAGTAGTGTTCTTTATTTTTATTTTTAAAATACACCTTGCAGTATAAGTTATTTTTATTCTGTGAGTCGAAACAATTATAGGGATACTCAATATATATATAGTTTTTTATGTTGAAGCGCTTTAAAAAAGTGTTTTTATTGTGTAAAACAATATTTTGCATCGCTAACTTCTGATAGCATAACTTCATTCGTTTTCATTTTTCTGTATACAGAGCTGTGTAAGGTTATATAATACCATTTTGGCATTATATAACTTTTTGATTGCTTTTTATTCCATGTATTGTGCTGCAGGAGGAACGAAAATTGCAATTATGTTACTGTTTTTTTTTTTACGGCGTTGACCCTGCGGGTTAAATAACATGAAAGATTTATACGGTAGGTCGTTAGGCACGTGGCGATACCAAATAGCCGTACTTTATTTTTGATCATTTTTGAGGTGATTGGTTTTAGTAAAGGGGTATTTTTATTTTATTGCTTATGTTTTACTTTTTGTTTTATTTTTTTTGTACTTTCTCTTTTTTCATACTTGTCCCCATAGGGGAGTTGTAACAGTGATCTTCAGATCACTATTACAATGGAGAGTAGTTCACAGCAGTACTGCTGTGTACGGCTCTCAATAACAACTTTAAATCACTATGCCCGGCTATGCACATAGTTCAAAGCCGGGCATAGTGACGTCACCGACAGCCTGGAAGCACTTGATAGGCTTATGGGCTGTTAGGGAAGCCCTATCCCTCTGTCCTTCCCTTAGCTGCTGTGATCGCAACTGATTGCAGCAGCTGAAGGGTTAATTGACTGAGGCTGGAGCAAGGCCGTTCCTAGGGGCGGGCGATCGCCCAGGTTGCCGAGGCTCCGCTCACCCGAGGGGGGCGCCTTCTGCCTCGCCCGCCCGTATAACAGTCGTGCAGAGCCAGCAGCTGCTGATACAGGGAGGAAACAGGACGGACTGTTCCCGTCCTGACTCCTCCCCTATACCGCGCCCCCTGCAATGCTCGATCTCCTCGGCCGGCAGCTCTGCCGCCGAGGAGATCTCTGGGAGCTGCGTGACAGTGTAAGCAGCGTGATGACGTCACGCCGCTTAGCAGCTCCGGACCGGGGTGAGTACTTTGTTTGTTATTTTACAATTACTTACAGGGGCATTTACTGGCTATAAGGGGGGCATCACTGGCTACAAGGGGGACATCACTGGCTACAGGTGGGCATCACTGGCTACGGGGGGGCATCACTGGCTATAAGAGGGGCATCACTGGCTACAGGGGGGGGCATCACTGGCTACAGGGGGGCATCACTGGCTACAGGGGGGCATCACTGGCTACAGGGGGGCATCACTGGCTACAAGGGGGGCATCACAGGCTACAAGGGGGGCATCACTGGCAACAAGGGGGGCAAAACTGGCTCCAGGGGGGGCATCACTGGCTACAGGGGCATCACTGACTACAGGGGGCATCATTGGCTACAGGGTGCATCACTGGCTACAAAGGGTATCTACTGGCCACAGAGGGCATCTACTGGCTACAGGGGCATTGCCTGGCTACAGTGGGGCATCACATGGCTACGGGGGCATCATCTGGTTACAGGGGGCTACTACCTGGCTATAGGTGGCTACTACGTGGCTACAGGGGGCATATTACATGGCTACCAAATGAGGTGCTATAGAAGGGGAGTTTGTCTAGAGATAGGAATTGGTTGAGAAGTGATGATAAATTGAGGAGTCTTAAGATGTTTGTTTTGTAAATTTTACAGTGAGGAGTCGGGAGTAGTCGTCATGGCATCTGGGACAGATGGAAAAGAAGAAGAAGAGAAAGAGAACAACTCTTCAGAGACTTCTCCTGTGAGTCACTAGATATAATTTTACTGTAATCACTTATATGTCTGCAGAACCTGTGTACAGCAGGTATCCATTTCTGTATGGTCACTGTATGTCGGTAATATAGGTTGTAGTATAATGGTTTTCATTCAGTAATGGTCAGTTTTTATTATTCAGTCACTATATGGTGGTGATATGTGTTCATGGTGTGGTGGTATTATTCGGTCACTGTGTGCTGGTGATATATGGTCTTGATGGTCTTGGGATTCTGGTTGGTGTAGCAGTGTTAACTGTATGACTATTATTTAGTAGTTTTATATCTAGCAGATTGTGGTAAAGCTTTTTATATATTTTGGCTTTGGTTTATGGCGATGCAATGTGGCGCACTGTGGCGCCATATGTTACGGGGGGCGGGAGTGTGGCGAAATTTCTTCACCTCACCCTGAGTTTAATTTAGCCCAGGAACGGCCCTGGGCTGGAGTGAGCTCCAGCCACGTGTGACACAGCATGGGGACAGCTGTAACATATAGCTGGTACCATGCTGCGATTGTGTGAGCTCCGTTTGTGAGCTTGCACGATACTCATGATGTACCCATACATCCATACATTTGTGGAAACCACTTATGGGTACGTCAAATGTTGGTTAGGGGTTAAAAACAAACCCTTGAAAGACATGTCTCTTCTTTTAATCATTTTCCATGAATAAATATACACTCACCGGCCACTTTATTAGGTACACCTGTCCAACTGCTCGTTAACACTTAATTTCTAATCAGCCAATCACATGGCGGCAACTCAGTGCATTTAGGCATGTAGACATGGTCAAGACCATCTCCTGCAGTTCAAACCGAGCATCAGTATGGGGAGGAAAGGTGATTTGAGTGCCTTTGAACGTGGCATGGTTGTTGGTGCCAGAAGGGCTGGTCTGAGTATTTCAGAAACTGCTGATCTCCTGGGATTTTCACGCACAACCATCTCTAGGGTTTACAGAGAATGGTCCGAAAAAGAAAAAGCATCCAGTGAGCGGCAGTCCTGTGGGCGGAAATGCCTTGTTGATGCCAGAGGTCAAGGAGAATGGGCAGACTGGTTCGAGCTGATAGAAAGGCAACAGTGACTCAAATAGCCACCCGTTACAACCAAGGTAGGCAGAAGAGCATCTCTGAACGCACAGTACGGCGAACTTTGAGGCAGATGGGCTACAGCAGCAGAAGACCACACCGGGTGCCACTCCTTTCAGCTAAGAACAGGAAACTGAGGCTCCAATTTGCCCAAGCTCATCGAAATTGGACAGTAGAAGATTGGAAAAATGTTGCCTGGTCTGATGAGTCTCGATTTCTGCTGCGACATTCGGATGGTAGGGTCAGAATTTGGCGTCAACAACATGAAAGCATGAATCCATCCTGCCTTGTATCAACGGTTCAGGCTGGGTGGTGGTGGTGTCAGTGTGTGGGGAATATTTTTTTGGCACTCTTTGGGCCCCTTGGTACCAATTGAGCATCGTTGCAACACCTTGTGGAATCTATGCCACGAAGAATTGAGGCAGTTCTGAAGGCAAAAGGGGGTCCAACCCGTTACTAGAAAGGTGTACCTAATAAAGTGGCCGGTGAGTGTATATAAAACCTTATGAATAAGAGAAAAGGGTGAGAAAAATTGTTGAACTGCATTTAAGAAAAAAGGAAGTGGTTAAGTAAACACCAGTATTATAAATGTTGCAGTGTACATGGGAGGCCCATTACAGGTTTTGCTTCTAAGACCAGGCGCTTCCAATTCCCTTTCTGCAAATAAATGTGTAACATGGGTTGTGAAAATGGTTTAATATCTGTGTCATCTGGAAAATATAATTCTTCAATCGGTTGAATAACCATTGTTATTACGATTGCAATGCGTAAATACTGACCTGACATATAAATCCATTATTGTGAATGCAACAATAATGAAAACTCATAGGAATCTCAAGATTTCAATGAAGTTATTGTGTCACTTGCTTTGTCTGTACTGAATTAACTTGAGAAGGGTTTCAAAGAGATCCTGGAAGTTTTGCTATTGTTTGTGCTCACTGACCTAAATCATTCATTCAAGCATGAAAGGTGACAAACTAACACACATAAGAGCTATCAAAAAACTTCACTGTACATGAAACATGTTAAGTAGAAAAAAAGAGAGTAATTCAGCACAGAAAATCGAAAAAAATTCTTCAATAAAAATTCAAGACTTTATTTCATAAATTCCCTAAAACCTAGCAAATAGCTGGACAGCACTGTGTGAAAGCAACAAAGGCAGTGACACAAGCTTACGCATTTTGATCACTCTTGGTGCTCTTAATCATAGCATAAAGTCTCCCTATTCTCATTCCTCATTATATACCTCCACATATTGAAACAATTAGCTTAAAATGATGTGATTACTTACCAGCCTGACCAGGGGTGTAACTACTGGGGTAGCAGACGTAGAAGCTGTCATGGGGCCCGGGCCAGCTGCTAGTGCTTCTGCTACTCCGGTAGTTCCGCTCCTGTGCCTGCTGGCAATGAACATAACAGTTCACTGCTTCTCTGCTAATCTGCCTGGTCGGCCTAAGGCCTTAAGCCTAAACCGTGCCTGCCTACCTATATGCTACCCCTATAAACTACCTAAACCCTGCCTACCTATATGGCACCTATACCCTACTTAAACCCTCCCTGCCTACCTATATGGCCCCTATAACTCACCTAAATCATGTCTGCCTACCTATGTGGCCCCATAACTCATCTAAACTCTGCCTACCTACCTATACGGCCCCATATAGCTACCTAAACACTCCCTGCCTGCCTATCCTGCATACTTATATGACACCTATACCCTACCTAAACCCTACCTGCCTAACTATATGGCCTCTATACCCCACCTAAACCCTGCCTGCCTACCTGTATGGCCCCATATAGCTTACCTAAAGCCTGTCTACCTATATGGGTCGCCTAAAGTCTATCAAAACCCTGCCTATATATACGGGCCCCATATAACTTACCTACAGCCTGCCTGCCTATTTGTAGCCTATTTACCTAGTTCCCTATCTACCTATGTGGGCCACACCTATAGTCTATCTATGTATGTGGGCTCCAACTATAGTCTAACTACCTACCTACCTGGGGCCCACCTACAGCTTACCTGTGGCCCACCTACTGTTTGCTTAGCTACCTGTGGCATACCTATCTACCTGTGGGATGCCTAACTGGGGCCTAACTACTGCTTGCCTACTTACCTGGAGCCTACTAACCTACCTACCTGGGGTCTTCCAACCTATCTAATTGAGGTCTACCTGGTAACATGATTCCGAGGGGTACAGGCCATAGCTGTATCAGATCCTCCCCTCCCCTCTAGGAGACTGTGCCTCAAAGCTATGGCCTGTAACTGCTCTCCCAGCCATGGGGAGTTTGTACAGAGGTGGTAGACAGTGAGGGAGGTGCTGTAAAATTGAGAATTCTAAGATATTTATGTTCAAATCTGGCCAGGAGAAGTCATCATGGGGGTCTGGACCGGATGCAGAACAAAAGAGAAAAGACTGAGTCACAAGCTGCACTCAGGCATATGTCTGTACACTAGCACCTGTGTACACTGGTATCTATCACTATATGGTCACTGTATGGTGGTTATATACAATCTGTAGGGCACCTGTGTACACTGGTATCTACCACTATATGACACGTACATCGGGTATGGAGAACCATATAAGAACTCCACTGCTCCACTGGAGCAGATTGGTTTTTGCCTTTTGGGTTTCAGGGTATTCACCAGTGGGGAGGCTGGGCTTAAAATCCTTGTCTCCCTCCCTTCAACCACATTTTAATACCCTTGGTTGAACTTGATGGACACATGTCTTTTTTCAACCGTACTATGTAACTATGTAACAATCAGACAAATCCTTATGTATACAAATTAAGGTACTTCATAAACGTCCAGCATTATTGATTTAAATATATGTGGTATACTCAAGAGTCCATATCACAGCCTCCATTCAGCTGTTCGATTTAGTCTATCTGATTTACCAGAGACCTGGGTAGATTGGGACCATCAGACACCGGGCGGAACATAACGCAACTTGTGCGACTTTTCGGGGGAAGAGCTGCTCCCTTTCTCAAGCATATGCTGCGATATGGACACTTGAGTATACCACATATATTTAAATAAATAACACTAGAAGCTTATGAAGTGCCTTAATTTGTATGCACAAGGATTTTTCTGGGGAAAAGTGAAAAAAGGTGAAAAGTAAATAAAAGTAAAAACACAGTAAAACACAAACACTTTAAATAAAATAAAAATATGTACACTACCGTTTAATAAAAAGCAATCAAAAACTCATATAAAAGCCGAAGTTGTATCAATTAAAATGTCAGTTCACTCTGCAAAAAAAGCCCTTACGTAGTTCTTTATATGGAAAAATAAAAAAGATAGCGATGCATAAATATTGTGTCACGGTTGGAGTTAGTGGATCCTCTGGACCACCGCAAGCGATGTTGTAAGCCACGCCAGGGAGCGGAAACTAAGTAGGTCCCGGTTTTCACCAGAGCCCGCCGCAAAGCGGGATGGACTTGCTGCGGCGGGAGTCTACCAGGTCGCTACCCCTGACGTGACCTGCTTGCGGAGGCAACCGAGGTGTAGCGTGGCACAAAATTGGAAGGCAGGCTCGTAGTCGGGGACAGGCAGAAGGTCAGGACAGGCAGCAATGGTTCGTCGTTGTGGACAGGCAGGAAGGTCAGGGCAGGCGGCAAGATTCGTGGTCTAGGGACGGAGGCAAACGGTACGGTACATGGCTAATCAGAACAAGGCTTCAGGAACGCTTTCTCTATAGGCAAAGGGCACTAAAGATCCGGCGAGGTTACTGGGAAGAGGCAGGCTTAAATAGTGGCAGCGACCGGCAATAGCCAATTACTGGTGCGCTGTTCCTTTAAATTTAACACTGCCGGTGCGTGCGCGCCCTAGGAGCAGGAGGAGCAGGAGTGTGGCCGGGTAAGTGAGACTGGGCACCAGCAGGGGGACGAGTGCACCCGCGACCTGACGTGCGGGACCGCTCAGCAGCGGGGCACGGATGCGCCTGCGAACCGGGACGAGGGTCGCAGGGGCATCCGTGACATATTGTTTTACACAATAAAAACATTTTTTTTTCTGAAAATGGTGTATTGTGGGGAAACAAAATTAAGTTGCAAATTAAATTGCAAAAAAAGTGAAATTTTACCTCCAATTTGCTTTAATTTCTGTGAAACACCTGAAGGGTTAACAAACTTCCTAAACACTGTTGTAAATACTTTAAGGGGTGTAGTTCCTTACATGGTGTCATTTATAGGAGTATCTAACTTCCAAGCCCCTCAAAGTCATGTCAGAACTGGACTGGTCCCTAAAAATATGTATATTTTGCAAATTTTCTTGAAAATGTGAAACACGACTACTAGATTTTTAAGCCCCCTAATGTTGTAGAAAAATAAAAAGACAAAAATGATGTCATCCTACAGTAGGCCATATGGTAGATGCTAGTTGTAAACTATTTTGAGTGGAATAACTATCTGTCTTACATGCAGAAATTTTTGAAGTATGAAAATGTCAAATTTTTAACGATATTTTTCGCAAATAAACAAGGATTGTATGGATCAAAATTTCTTACTAACTTAATGCACAATGTGTAACGAGAAATAGGTAAGTGTCAAAAAGTTATTCTCACATAAAGTGTTACATGCCAGATTTCAAAAATGTGGCTCTGTCAGGAAGGCTAAAACTGGCTGCAGAGGTAAGGGTGCTTCCACACAGTGCATTTTTTGATGCATTTTTTTTGCAGAAATGCACAGTAATTCATGTAACAGCAGAGTAACAGCTTGAAGTTGAATATACTAATCACTGACAGCTTGAGGAAACAAGTGAGTGCAAAACTGCCTGTGAGTCAGTGAGACAATATGCAGAGAAAACATCTTTAGAGTGCGTTTACAAGGCAGAGACTAAATGAAATAGCGACCAGTATTTGGTCTTTTTTGGCATGTAGGGGAATGGCTTTGTCCCCATTCGCACCCACATGTTCATGTTCTACCCGAAAACCGGGAGGAAGAATGAACATGTTTTACATTTTTTCGGACCGCCAGCTGCATAAAAAACCATCCAGCGGCAAATCCGTGCAGTGGAGACTGCTGCATGGATTTTCCATTAAAGTCAATGTAAAAGGTTGACAGCCGGTTTACAGACGGCTTTCAAATCCAAAAACAGTCTGTAAATCCGACTGAAAAACCTGTGCTGTGGGGACAAGCCCTTAGATAACACATCATGTTGGAGAATAAATTGTATCCCGTCAATTAGAAATTGCTTTTGTAGCTTTGGAATTTAAAGGCGTTGTCTCACTAAATTGATTCAGGAGTGTGTTTACTGGCTTTACTGACTACTACTGGTCTGCACTGACGAGCTGCCGAGAACACCAGGTCTGTAGCTATAGCGACCAGCGCTGGCAGCCTATCAGGAGAGACTGAACAGGTCTATAGATATAGAGACCAGTACTGGCAGCCCATACAAGAGGGGATATCTAGGAATAGGTAGGGCACTGTCAATGGACACATATCGCAAAGTGACTTGTTTTTGCAAAATCTTTAACATAAGAAGCAATCCTTGTAGTGAGACAACCCTTTTAAGTGTTTAACTTGTATGTAAATTTCATATGTATTTTTATGTAAATATTTACATTTTTTAGTTTGATCAATGTCCCTACATCTTGTAATGAAACATATTCCATGATGATCCAGCACTCGTACATGCAGGATATCAAAAATTATAGTGAAGGTTCACTCTTTATTGAAGAAAATCTATAAGATCATCATTAAAAACATCCGAAAACACAGAAAGTTTACGCATTTCAGGCTTGTTCCTTAGCCCTTAATCGTAACATGTTCATAGTAGTACTGGCTTTCAATATATATCCACCCTCAGACTAATTACTTGCTATACCTGAAATTTAACCATTCAAGTACATCTTGTAATCCTCACCCAGTTTAGTACTGGAAATGGGAGGAATTACCAGAGTCCGCTTTCTCCATAAGGAGTGCATCTTGGCTTGTGGTATATATGTACAATGTCGATTTATTGGATTCATGTAAGTCTTTTTATTCTTTTTACAGGTAAGAAAGGGTTATTCCCAAAACGCGTCCCACTCTAGCTGTTGTTTTTTGGGATTTTTTTTTTCCACAATAAAAATACCAAGTATTTTTAAATAACTGTGGCACTTTTTCGTTGTATCCATATACAAATTTGGAAAAGTACTGTAGATGAGTTGTGACATAAATATCTGAAATGCGCTCTTTCTTTTTAGTATTTCCGTTACTATTAACTCTTTCACTGCACTTTGTATGTTTGAAGTTTTGATATTTACATTTATGATCAATACTTACATTTTTGCAGCAGCTTTATGACAACAGATACAGTTCTGACACAATGTAGCACTCACCGGTCTGAGAACCCTCTGGATCTCTTTCAGGACAGCTGGCGTGTTGGGCAGAGAACATGCCAGCAAAGTGCACACAACCACATCTATAGATCCATCAGCCACAGATGTCATGTTGTCAGCAGAAGCCACCACAAAGCGCCCATATATCAGATGGTCATTCTCTGCTTGCATTATTCTAAGCAACTTCTGGAAGTTTGGGTTGATATCCATGCAGGTGATATTGCAGCCACGGGGGTAAAACTTGAAGTTGGAACCTGGGCCACAACCAAACTCAAGGAGCCTGAGCTCTTTGGAGGAGCCAAGAAAGTCCGCAATGTTGCTAAAGTGTTTTCTTTTCTCATCCTCCATCAGTTTGTTGTAATTTTTACACACTTTCACAAGGAATTGAGGAAAGAATTTCTTCACAATTGGATCCCAGATGCCCAGATAGTTAAGGATGAGAAGAGGCAGCATAATGACAGCAGCCAGAAACTGCAGAATCAAGATAATCACAGACATGTTACAGGAGAGCAGCACAGCAGCACAAGGTGACTCCACAGCTCACTGGCAGCTCCAAGGCAATTGGGGAAAGCATGACTCCCTCCTCTCTGTCATATTAAGGTCACATGAGCTGGACTGGGGGGCGGCGCCTGCTTTTGCTTCATAGAAGAGAAGAGCAGGAGGTAGAAGCTTCTGTTGTCCAGAAGGAGATAGGGACAGGAGGAGAGCAGGCTGAGAGGGAGGAGGGACAGGGCCGGGACAAGACATTTTGGTGCCCTAGGCAAATGGGTGAGATGGCGTCCCCCCCTCACCTATTATAAAAAAAAAATATTAAAAGTTCAAATCCCCACCCTTTGCCATTTTACAAATCAAAAAATAAAATTAAAAAAGCTACACAAAATTGGTATCACCACAAACAATCCGATATAGTAAAATATAACATCAATCAGACGTTTAACACCATAATAGAAAAATAATTATTTTTTGCTAAAATTTGGGGGGTTTTGGTCATTTCGCATCCCCTAAAATTGAAGAAAACTGATAAAGTCACATGTATCCCAAAATGGTGCCAATAAAAAGTACATATCAGCCCGCAAAAAAAGCACCATCACTCAGGTCCACAGGGGCACAAACAAAAAAACGTATCGGCTGAAAATTTAAAGAGTAGATGTTTGGAATTTTTTTTATGGTACTTAAACATGAAAGCCATACATATTTGGTATTGCTTGACTTGAATCAACCTGCAGAATACACATAACAGATTATTTATAGCAAAGAGTGAACGTGGTAAAAAAAAAATAAAATCTCTGACAAACATGTCACAAGTAAATTTTTTTTCCACTTACAATTTTTTTGTACAGTGAATGACACCATTAGAAAGCACATCTTGGCCCCCAAAATAAAAGCCATCATGTGTCTATGTAGGTGGAAAAATATAAAAAGTTATGGCTCCGGGAAGGCGGAGAGGGAAAAAAAAAAAGGAGTCATATTATGACCGTCTGTCAGGACGGAGTTACAGGTATTTATTTTCCAGCAGTGAGTGCAGTGTTGGATGAACCTTTTAGAGACTGGGGGCCAAAACTGCAACCCAAAGCTCACTCACTGATCACAAGGTGCCAACACACTAATTTAACCTGAATACTGAGGTGAAGGCTATCTGTTACCCATAGCAACCGATCCGACCGCAGCTTTTATTATTTTTTAGCATAGTAGAAGAAATAATATCTGAGCTCTTAGGGTATGTTGACACAGTGTTTTTGGATACAAGTTTGGATCCGTGTTGGACCCGAAAATCGCATCCAAAAACATAGCGTCGATTGGATCCAACGTGACGCAGCTGTGTGTTTTGATGCGTTTTGGATGCAGCAGGATCGCACCCTATAGTTTGTTATAGGGCTTCTGCTGCGTCTTTCGGACCAAGAATTGACATGAAAGGATCTGAAAGACACATCAGAATGATGCAATGAGAAGCATCGGCCATCACTCGTGTGAACGCCGACGTGTGTTTTGCATTGCAAGCAGCATAAATCACACTGCACATTCTTAGCTACGTGTTTGGGTCTGTTTAGAGTCTGACAGATGGATCCAAACATGCATCTAATAACGTATGTTCACATGGACTCAACACGCCTGTGTGAACATTACCTTATTGGTTCCTATGGGCTGATCGGTTGCTATGGGTAACAAAAGCAGCCTATCAGACATCATAGTGTATTTGTTATATGCACATGTGTGTATACTGTATATTGCATGTATGTTTTATACATATACAAACACATATGTATGCACACAGAGATACAGCATGTATATATAGAGAGGTGTGTTAGTGTGTGTGTTTGTGTATATATATATACACACAATATATGATAAATGATGTCATACACAGAGGGAAGGGGTTCACAGTGAGTGTCTTACTATTACGGTGAGAGGGGGGAAGCAGTCATTACTTCGGCCATAATGTGAGCTCTCCAGTATTCTCTGTCCAACAGAGTTTACTGAGCTGTGCTGGCGGAGCCCAAACTGGGGGGGGCGGGGGGCACAGCAGGGAGCATGGTGAACTGGTGACTCCTCTGCTATCTCTCTTCTCATCAGTGTTTGTGCAGGAGAGGTGCCAGCTCTCTGCACGGCACACAGGAAGACTATGGAGAACTAGAGGCTTCAGGACGGGACTGCTGCACTCACAGACTCACTTTTCCTTTCCTCCTGTCCAGCTTCTAAACTCGCAGGTGCCTGAGAAGAGAAGAAGGGGGCAGCGCTTGGAGAGATGACCCAGCACATAACTCAGTGGCGCTGTGGTCACTGCCGGGCGCTGCAGAGAGAGTCATGTCACACATTGAACTGCGCCCCTTAGTGGCAGGCAGAGATATGGCGCCCTAGGTGACCGCCTCTCTCTGCCTACCCATCGTCCCGCCACTGGGAGGGAGCCATGTGCAGCAGGCTGAGAGGGAGGAGGGAGCCATGTGCAGCAAGATGAGCGGGAGTGAGGGGAAGGAGCCATGTGCAGGAGGCTGAGAGGAAAAGGGGAATGTGAGGAGGGAAACATAGGGAGCAGGCTGAGAGAGAAGGGGAGTGTGAGGAGGGGAACATGGGGAGCAGGCTGAGAGAGAAGGGGAGTGTGAGGAGGGGAACATGGGGAGCAGGCTGAGAGAGAAGGGGAGTGTGAGGAGGGAAACGTGCAGGAGGCTGAGAGAGAAGGAGAGTGAGGACGGAAAAATGGAGAGCAGGCTGAGAGAAGGGGTGTGTGAGGAGGGGAACATGGGGAGCAGGCTGAGAGAGAAGGGGAGTGTGAGGAGGGGAACATGGGGAGCAGGCTGAGAGAGAAGGGGAGTGTGAGGAGGGAAACGTGCGGGAGGCTGGGAGAGAGAACGTTTGTGTGGAGGGAAACATGGGGAGCAGGCTGAGAGATAAGGGGTGTGAGGAGGGAAACGTGCAGGAGGCTGAGAGAGGGAAGGGGTGTGAGGAGGGAAACGGGGAGCAGACTGAGAGAGAGAAGGGGAGTGTGAGGAGGGAAACATGGGAAGCAAACTGAGAGAGAGAAGGGGAGTGTGAGGAGGTAAACATGGGGATCAGGCTGAGAGAAGGGGTGTGTGAGGAGGGGAACATGGGGAGCAGGCTGAGAGAGAAGGGGAGTGTGAGGAGGGAAACGTGCAGGAGGCTGAGAGAGAAGGGGAGTGAGGATGGAAAAATGGGGAGCAGGCTGAGAGGAGGGGTATGTGAGGAGGGGAACACAGGGAGCAGGCTGAGAGAGAAGGGGTGTGTGAGGAGGGGAACATGGGGAGCAGGCTGAGAGAGAAGGGGAGTGTGAGGAGGGGAACATGAGGAGCAGGCTGAGAGAGAAGGGGAGTGTGAGGAGGGAAACGTGCAGGAGGCTGAGAGAGAGAAGGGTTGTGAGGAGGGAAACATGGGGAGCAGGCTGAGAGAGAGAAGGGGAGTGTGAGGAGGGAAACATGGGGAGCAGGCTGAGAGAGAAGGGGAGTGTGAGGAGGGAAACATGGGGAGCAGGCTGAGAGAGAAGGGGTGTGAGGAGGGAAACGTGCAGGAGGCTGAGAGAGAGAAGGGTTGTGAGGAGGGAAACATGGGAAGCAGGCTGAGAGAGAGAGAAGGGAAGTGTGAGGAGGGAAACATGGGGAGCAGGCTGAGAGAGAAGGGGAGTGTGAGGAGGGAAACATGGGGAGCAGGCTGAGAGAGAAGGGGAGTGTGAGGAGGGAAGCGTGCAGCAGGCTGAGAGAGAAGGGGGGTGAGGATGGAAAAATGGGGAGCAGGCTGAGAGAAGGGGTATGTGAGGAGGGGAACACAGGGAGAAGGCTGAGAGAGAAGGGGTGTGTGAGGAGGCCAACATAGGGAGCAGGCTGAGAGAGAAGGGGAGTGTGAGGAGGGGAACTGGGGAGCAGGCTGAGAGAGAAGGGGGATGTGAGGGGGGAAAAACGTGCAGGAGGCTGAGAGAGAGAAGGGTTTTTTGGGAGGGAAACATGGGGAGCAGGCTGAGAGAGAAGGGGAGTGTGAGGAGGGAAACATGGGGAGCAGGCTGAGAGAGAGAAGGGGAGTGTGAGGAGGGAAACATGGGGAGCAGGCTGAGAGAGAAGGGGAGTGTGAGGAGGGAAACATGGGGAGCAGGCTGAGAGAGAAGTGTGTTTGAGGAGGAAAACATGGAGAGCAGACTGAGAGAGGGAAGGGGAGTGTGGGAGGGAAACATGGGGAGCAGGCTGAGAAAGAGAAGGGGAGTGTGAGAACTGAGGGAAACATGGGGAGCAGGCTGAGAGAGAAGGGGTGTGTGAGGAGGGAAACATGAGGAGGCTGAGAGAGAGAAGGGGTGTGAGGAGGGAAACATGGGGAGCAGGCTGAGAGAGAAGGGGCGTGAAGAGGGAAACATGGGGAGCACACAGAGAGAAGGGGAGTGTGAGGAGGGAATTGTGCAGCAGGCTGAGAGAAGGGGTGTGAGGAGGGAAACATGAGGAGCAGTCTGAGAGAGAAGGGGTGTGAGGAGGGAAACATGGGGAGCAGGATGATATTGGAGGGCTGTATGAGGAGGGAGACATGTGCAGCAGGCTAAGAGAGAAAAGAGGTCTGTGAGGGAGAAGTGGAGTAGGCGGTGAGGAAGAAGGGTGGTGTGGATGATATGGGGGGGTTGTAGGAAAAAAAAGGGTCGTGGGAGAAGGGAGAGAAGACTGTGGGGGAAAAATGGGTGTGGGAAGGGGGGTCATGTGGGTAAGTTTGAGGGGATGGGGGGTGTGAGGAAATGGAGCTAGTGGGCGTTTTCGAAGAAGAAGGGGTGTGTAGGATAAAGGATGGGACATGAGGAGCAGGATGTAACGGGAGAATAGGTCTTTGAGGAAGAAAATGAACATGTCGAGCAGTCTGTGAGGAAGAAGGCGTCTGAAGAAGGAGGGAGCAATGTGGAGGAGGCTGTGTTGGAGAAGAGGTCTGTGAGGAAGGAGGGAAACATGGGGAGCAGGCTGTAAAAGAGTAGGGATCGGAGGAAGAAGGGAGCTTGGGGAACATGCTGTGAAGAAGGAGAACAGACAGCAGGATATGATGGAGAAGTGGTCTGTGAGGAAGGAGGTGAAATGGTGAGCAGGCAGGGAGAAGGGGTCTGTGTGCATACCTACTCATTTTTTGGGTGGTCAAAAAAGGACATTTATTGTTTCATTGAGAAAAATACATATATTTCATTTGGACATTGTCAAACAGTAATGTGAATATAGACCTTTTTCTGGTTTTTTAAATTTCCGGACCAGCAAATGTTTTTTGGGGGGGAAAATAGTAAAATTATTAATGTAAATTTTTATAGGTCAAAACGAGGGACATTTAAGAATTAAAGAGGGCAGGAGGATTTGGTTTTAAAAACAGGAAAAGTCCTCTAAGGCCAGTTCACGGTTAAAATGGGGTATTTCGGTCCGTAATTCGCGCCAAAGGGGCCAAATTTTGGG
>JAODAL010029978.1:0-50734 GCA_025379985.1 Phyllomedusa bahiana | reverse complement strand
AAATATTGAATTTTCAAAAATCCGACTGTGGCCCAGTGCGAGTAGACATACCGGAGCCGGGGGGCTTTGTATTGTATATCTTATTCGATGGTTTAAACCCAAAAGGGGGAGGTGAACGTAAAAAACTCCCCAACCTTTCGTGGAGAGGCCAGAGCCACTGACAGACTGCTCTTCCATCCCACAGCTGCACAATTAGGGCCCTATGTATGAAAACTGTCTAACAGTAAGACTTCCTTTGTTACCCATAGCAACCAATCAGCGCACATAGCGACAAATCAGGGCCCATAACAGCCAATCAGAGCTCACAGCAACCAACCAGAGCCCATAGCAACCAATCAGATCCCATAACAACCAATCAGAGCCCATAGCAACCAATCAGATCTCATAGCAACTAATCAGATCCCATAGCAACCAATCAGAGCTCGGTTTTCATCTCCTAGACTGCTCTGGGAAAAATTAAAGCTGAGCTCTGATTGGTTGCTATGGGCGTTGATTGGTTGCTATGAGCTCTGATTGGTTGCTATGAGATCTGATTGGTTGCTATAAGCTCTGATTGGTTGCCATGAGCTCTGATTGGTTGCCATGAGCTCTGATTGGCTTCTATGAGCTCTGATTGGTTGCCATGAGCTCTGATTGGTTTCTATGAGCGCTGATTGGTTGCTATGGGATCTGACTGGTTGCTATGAGCTCTGATTGGTTGCTATGGGATCTGATTGGTTGATATGGGATCTGATTGGTTGCTATGAGCTCTGATTGGTTGCTATGGGATATGATTGGATGTTATAAGCTCTGACTGGTTGCTATGAGCTCTGATTGGTTGCTATGGGATGTGATTGGTTGCTATGAGCTCTGATTGGTTGCTATGGGATCTGATTGGATGTTATAAGCTCTGACTGGTTGCTTTGAGCTCTGATTGGTTGCTACGGGCTGTGATTGGTTGCTATGAGCACTGTTTGGTTGCTATGAGCTCTGATTGATTGCTATGAGCCTTGACTGGTTGCCATGGGCTCTGGTTGCTGTGGGCTCTGATTGGTTGCTATGAGCTCTGATTGGTTGCTATAGGCAACAAAGATAGTCTTACTGCTAGACAGTTTTCATAAATGAGGCCCAATGTCTCTCCTATATAACATTATTACAGTGACACACTGATGTTCTCTGTGCTATGCCAGGAGTAATAGATGAAAACAGTTAGTAAGGGAACAGTATCGTATACGCAGGCAAAATATAATGGTATGCAAAACTCTCGGAGTTAGGTCCTCCAACACCTGTAAGGCAGTCAGCACAGAGAGAAAAAGAAGTAGCACTACTTCTATTTAATCAGATTTTTTGGTGCAGTGTGAAGGGTTAATCACTGCTGCAGCAAATGTAATTGTACCTCGATATTTTTAGATCATGAAGTCGAGAATCAAAAAGATGATTTATTAATTGCAAATTTTCTTGCTCGGTTTTGCAGACAGACTCCTCCAGATCGTCAACGTCTTTCCTATAGATCTCAACCTGCAGTGAAAAAGAAAAGTACAACATGTTCAGAGACTCCTCTACAGGGTTTAACCCCGTCACCCCCGCAGCCAGTTTTGACCTTCCTGACACAGCCCTATTTTTGAAATCTGGCAAATGGCACTTTATGTGAGAATAACTTTTTGACACTTTTACCTATCCATTTTGATTCAGAGGATGTTTCTTGTGTCACATTGTGCTTTAAGTTAGTAAGAAATTTTGGTCCAAAAAATCCAGGTTTATTTGTGAAAAACATCAAAATATCGTGAAGAATTTGAAAAATGTACCATTTTCAAACTTCAAAAATGTCTGTGTGTAAGATAGTTATTCCACTCAAAATAGTTTATAACTAGCATCTACCATATGTCTACTGTAGGTTGGCATCATTTTTTAAAATGTCTTTTTATATTTTATGACATTAGGGGGCTTAGAAATTTAGTATAAAGTTTTCAAATTGTAAAGAAAATTTGCAATATACATTTTTAGGGACCAGTCCAGTTCTCACATGGCTTTAATTGGCCTGCATATTAGATACCCCCATAAATGACCCCATCTAAGAAACAACACCCCGTAAAGCATTAAAAACCGCCTTTAGGAAGGTTTTTTTTCTTTCTTTTTTTTTGAACCTGCAATTTTTTATTTTCAGAAAAAGATACATACATCACATGAGTACAAAGTAGAAGGAAAAACTGGTAAACAAACACCTTAAGGCTATGTTCACACGGCTTAATTGCGGGACGTAATTACGCCCGCAATTAAAGCCGTGTGGACGGGGGCGGGGGGGAGCGGGGAGTAAGCCAGTTGGCCGGCACTTCGCCCGGGCCCCTTACTATCACTGCTAGCGGCGCGTATACGCCGCTAGAAAGTGACATGTGAATTTTCCCCGCCCGGCGGATTCGCCGGGGGGAAGGGGGGACGTAATCCATATTCTCTATGAGAACTGTGAATTACCGTAATTTAATGGGCCGTTTTCGGCCCGTAATTGGCGCACTTCGGCGCGTAATTACGGACCGAAATACGGACCATTTTAAGCCGGGTGAACATGGCCTAACAGAACATAGCCTCATGAAGTCCACAATATCAGCAAGAAATAGCAGTGAATCACAATGAGCATTTAGGAAGGTTATTAACCCAAAAGGTGTTTCACAGAAATTAAAGCAAAGTGGAGGTGAAATTTCCAAATTCCACTTTTTTTTTCTTTCAGATTTTCAATTTTTATCCTTTTTTCACAGAAACATGGTAGATGTGATCAGGGAAATGCAACTCAACATCAATTCCCCAGATTCTGCCGTTTTCAGAGATATCCCATATGTGGCTCTAGTGCGCTCTTTGGCTCAACCACAAGCCCCAGAATAGGAGGAGCGCCTACCGGACTCTGGAGTCTCATTTTCATTATGATTTTATTCAGGCGCCATTTCAGGTTTGCGGACGCCCTAAGGTGCTAACAGTTAATAAACTCCCCTAAAAGGACCCCATATTGGAAACTACACCCCTAAAGGAATATATCAAATGGTGCAGAGAGTATAACGACCCCACAGGCGTTTCACAATTTTTTTTAGTGTTAGGCTGTAAAAATGAAAAACATTTTTTTCCAACAATCTGCAATTGTAGCTGAAAATGTTTAATTTTTACAAGAAATCCTGGAAAAAACACCCCAAATTTAGTTACGCAATTTATTCCAAGTTGGGCAATAACCTATATGTGGGTGTAAACTGCTATTTGGGCACATGGCAGGGCGTACAAGGGAGGGAGCGCTATTTGGCTTTTCGAAAACAGTTATTTTTGGGTGCTGTGTCACATTTGCAAAGCCCCCTAAGTACCAGAACAGGTGAAACCTTCCAGAAGTCGCCCTATTTTGGGTTCAACACCCCTCAGGGATCTCATCTAGGGGTGTATTGTGCATTTTCAACGCACAGGTATTCCATACCTTTTTTTTAGCATTGGGCCATGAAAATCAGGGTAAGAAAACAGTTCCGCCATTGTTTTTTGGGTGTTAATTTTATAGCGTTTGCCGTGCAGCTGAATAATAGGATAACTTTATTATGGGGTTGGTACAATTGCAATGATATAAATTTTATTTAGTTTTTTTTGTTTTATTACTTTTACACAATAGAAATGTGTTTATAAAAAATAGCGTTTTCATGTCGTCATAGTCTGACAGCCATAACTTTTTTAGTTTTCTGTATACGGAGGCTTGTTTTTTGCAGGATGAGTTGATGTTTTGATTGCTAACATTATGGAGTGCACATGACACTTTGATCACTTTTTATTAAGGCTTTTGTGAGGAATTTTAAGCAAAATACAGCAATCCTGGTAGGGTTTTTTGTTTTTTACTTTTTACAGCCAACACCAAGTGCTATAAATGACATGCTAGCTTTACTCAGCAGGTCAATCCGATTACAGCGATACCCAAATTGTATGATTTTTTTAATGTTTTACTGCTTTTACACAATAACAACACTATTCTTCAAAGAGGAAAACACAGTTTTGCATCGCCAAAAGGAAGCCTCCGTTTTTTATTTTTTTTAAAACCCGAGCGTGAAAAGGGGCTTTTTTTTTTCGGGAATTTGGATTTTTATTGGGAATAATTGGGGGGACAAGACTTTTGGATTGGGTTTTAAATAACCCTTAATCACAGGCTCGCTCCCTCCTCTTCTATAACCCTATATTCACAGACTCAGCTTTTTATCATATAACCCAAAACACAAGCTCAGCTCCTCTCCCTATATATAATCCTATATATCACAGACCAGCCCTTTTCCAATAAATTACCCCTATATACACAGACCAGCCCTCTATAATATACCCTATTATCACAGACTCGCCTTTTCCCTCTATAAATTAACCCATAACACAGAGCACAGTCCCCCCCTCTAAAATTTAACCTATATCACGAGCTCAGCCCTTTTTCATAAAACCCTAATATCACAGACTCAGCCCCTCTCCTTTTTTTATAACCCATAACACAGATCAGTCCTCCCCTCCATCAATTTAACCCTATATTCACAAGCTCAGTTTTTCCCTCATCATATAACCCTATATACACATAGCTCAACTTTCTCTCCTCTAATAAACCCTAATATCCCCCAAAGCCCGCCCCCCTCTTATCTAAACCCTAAATTACACAGACTAAGCTTCCCCCTCTATCTAAACCCAAAATATCACAGAGCTCTTTTCCCCCAAACAAAATCCAAATAATCACAAGCTCAGCTCCTCCCCCTACAATAATCCATAACACAGACCAGCCCCCTCCCCTATCAAAAACCCTAATATCACAGAGCCAATTTTCTCCCTCTATCAAAAACCCCAAAAAATCACAGACTCGCTTCTCTCCTCTATAATATAACCCATATACACAGGCCCACCCCTCTTCTTCTTCAAAAACCCAAAAAACACAAAAGCTCATTTCCCCTCTATCATAAACCCATAATCACAGAGGTCATTTCTCTTTTTTAAAACATAAACCCTAAACACAACCCGCTTTCTCCCTCTTCATAAAACCCTATAAAACAAGAGCCACCCCCTTTCCTCTTCAAAAACCCCCTAATTTCACAAAAGCTCAGCTCTCTCCCCAAACCATAAACCCCAATTTTTCCCAAGGCAGCTTCTCCCCTCTATCATATAACCCTATATATCACAAGCTCAGCTTCCCCCCTCTATCATATAACCCTATATATCACGAGCTGCTTCTCTCCCCAAATTTCCACCCTATTATCACAAGCTAGCTCCTCCCCATCTATAATCTAAAACATCACAGAGCTCATTTCTCTCCCTCTACATAAAACCCCATATATCCAAAGGTCAGTTTCTCCCCCTCTATTAAACCCTATTTTATCCAGAGCCAGCTTCTCTCCTCGTATAAACCCATAACACAGACTCACTTCTCCCAACATATAACCTTAAGATCCAAGCCAGCTTTTCTCCTTTATCAATAACCCTAAATACACAGATCAGTTCCTCCCTCTATTAAAACCCCATATAATCACGAGCCAGCTTCTCCCCTCTATCTATAACCTATTATCACAGGCTCACTTCTCTCCTCTTTTATATAACCCTTTATGTCACGAGCTCAGCTCCTCTCCTTATCATAAAACCCTATATATCCAAAGAGCTACCCCTCTCCCTCTTCTAAAACCCCTATAATCATAGAGTCAGTTCCCTCCCTCTTACAATAACCCAATATCACAGACTCACTTCTCTCCCCTACAAATAACCCATATATCACAGAGCTCAGCTTCTCTCCTCTATCTATAACCCATATATCACAGAGCTCAGCTCCTTTCCTCTTACCCTAAACCCTAAATCAAGAGCTCCTTCTCTCCCTCTATCATAAAACCCCTATTTTTCAAAGCTCAGTCCCCCTCCCCTATCATAACCTATAAAAATTAGAGCCACTTCCTCCTTTTATCATATAACCCAAATTCACAGAGTCATTTCTCTCCCTCATATATAACCCTAATATCACAGACTCATTTTCTCCCCTACAAAAAAACCCATATTCACAAGCTCACTTCTCTCCCTCTATCAAAAAACCCCCTAAAATCACAGAGCTCAGCTCCTCCCAATCATATACCCATACATCAAGAGCCATTCTCTCCCTCTTCATAAAAACCCTAATAAACGAGCTCATTCTCTCCCTCAATTATAACCTAATATACAGAGCCCAGCTTCTCTCCCTCAACAAAAAACCCTATTATCCCAGAGCTAACTTTCTCCTCTATCATATAACCTATATATCAAGGTTCAGCTCCCTATCTATAACCCAATATCACAGGCTCAGCTTCTCTCCTTTCTATCACACCCTGCGTAAATAGGGCACAAAAATCATTTGGGTAGGTTCCCTTTTAAAAAGGACACTCTGCCTGAAACTTCATTATCTTTAAAAAACCCCTACATGGGAGCTCCGTAATAAACAAAAAACCCACCCATCTTTTCCACCTCCCCCTGGGAAACCCAAAATTTGATAAAATAAATCAAAAATTTTTGTAACCCATTTCCCCCACCCCGGGGGTTTTGTCACTTTCTCCCTCTTCCACTAGGATTTGCTCATAATTGGGGTTACCCCCTCTTTACCATTCTTTCTCTTTATCTCTTTTACCCCTTTTCTCAATGTCTTCTCTTCCGGAAAATAAAACACAATTGTGCATTTTTATTCGCTCTCAGTTACTTTCAGCGTTTCATAGTTTGTAAGGCCGAAAAAAGAGAAGAACGTCCCCCCAGTTCACCCCTTTGTCAAAATTTGATCCAAAAAGGAAAAAAAAAAACTGAGTAGAACCCAAATTTGTCCTCATTTTGGGGAAAAATTCCCTTCCCGACCCAATCGGGGCAATGGGAAAAAACCCCGGGGATCAAGACCCCTCTCCGAACCAGTCACTTACTTTTTTTTTTACATTAGAAATGTATCCAACCCTTCTCCAGAATCCGGGGTCACTTAATTTGTTTATTATTCTCAAAAATTACCCCCCTTTTTCCCAAATCCGGTCACTTAACCTGTTAATTATTACACTAAAATTTTATCCAGACCCCTTCCCAGAACCCCGGTCACTAAACTTGTTATTATTACATCTAAAATGTATCCAGCCCCTTCTCCAAACCCGGTCACTAAAACCTTTTTTATTACACAGAATGACCCAAACCCCTTTTTCCGAACCCGTCACTATAACTTTTAATTATTACATCTAGAAATGTACCCAACCCTTCCCAAAACCCGGTCATAAACTTTTTATAAAATTCATCTAAAAATGTACCAGACCCTTCTCCAAACCCCGGTCACATAATTTGTTAAATTTTTAAATCTAAAAATTACCCCAGACCCTTTCCAGAACCCCGGTCACTATAACTTTTTATATTATTACATTAAAAAATGTATCCCCCCCTTCTCCGAATCCTGGTCACATAATTGTTAAAATTTACATCTAAAATGTACCCAAACCCCTCCCAGAATCCTCACTATAACTTTTATTTTATTAATCAGAAATGTATCCAACCCTTCCAAACCGGCCCTATCTTTTATTTTATTACATCTAGAAAGTTCCAACCCTTCTCGAATCCGGTCACAAAATTTTAAATTTTATTAATCAAAATGTATAAGCCCCTTTGAACCCTTGTTATTTTTAATTATTAAAATCTTAAAAAGTTCCAACCCCCGTCTTCATCAAACTTTTAAATTTTATTAATCTAAAAGAAAATCCCCCTTTTTCCCAGAACCCCGGTCATAAACTTGTTTATTATTACATTAGAAAAAGTTGCGGCCCTTCTCAAACCTCTTTTAAATTGTTTTTTTTTTACATTAAAATGTACCCCTTTGTCCTGTTCACTTAACTTGATTTTTCACTAAAAGTACCATACCCTTTCCCCAACCTGCTTTATAATTGAAATTTTATATTCTAATCATGTCATTATGCCCCTTTTTTAAAGCCCCAATGACCTTTTTGCTTGGAGCTGCGTCGACCTGGCTGCTACAATTTAAATTTACTGTCCACCCGGATTCCCCCAAATCCTTCTCCTTCCCTTTTACCCACATTTTTCCATTTAACAAATAAATCATTTTAATGGATTTTTCCCCCCCATTGCAAACCCGCATTTATCTGTATTAAAACTCATTTGCCATTTCTCGCCCAGGCCTCCAAATTTCCAGATCCCTTGTAATAACACATTATCCTCTATTTTGTTTATTATTTACAGAGATTAGTATCATCTGCAAAGAACGATATTTTACGTGCAATCCATTAAAAAATTTAAAAGAATAGGGGCCCCTACTTAACCCTGTGGTCCCCCCCAAATAACAGGGGTCCGTTAAAATATGACCTTAATCACCACCCTTTGTTTCTATCAGTGAGCCTTTTCTTACCCCCTTTTTACACATTTTTCCCCCAGTCCAGGATTCTCATTTTACTTATCAACCTTTTTATGTGGGCCGTATCAAAACTTTAAAAACTAGTTAAACTTTCCAAAGCTCACCCCCATCCAGTCTAGAAAAACCTCCTCATAAAGTAGAATTATCTACAGGGCCTCCTTTATAAACCCATGTGGAACGGCGTTTTTTACATTTATTTCTTTTTGAAACTCCAGGGTAGCATCTCTGAGAAAACCTTCAAAATTTTACCACAACAAGGGTTTAAACTTAACCCGGCCCATAGTTTTCCGGGTCATTTTTACCCCTTTTTGAAAATTGGCACCAATTTTTTTATCGCCAATCCTTTGGGGAATACCCTTTTTTGACACCCTAAATATTAAAATAGGGGCCTATCTATGACATCATTACTCCCTTAATCACTGGGTGTAAAACCACAGGCCGAAAATTTGTCATTTTAATCTCTTAAAAACGCGCACTTTTTTCCTGAGTTAGATAAAGAAACTTTTAAGTTGGGGGTTTACCCATCTCTTTTGTTCAAACAGGGAAGCCCCCCTCCTTTAAATACATGGGGGAAAAAAAATTGTTTGATAGGTTTGCTTTTTTCTCATCGCCCTCTATAGTCTCTCCCTCAGTATTTTTTAAAGGGCCAACGTTCTTAGTTTATTATATAGGATGTTATGTTTATGCAGATCAATAGCTTTAGTATCTGTTTATCCTTCAAACTTGGGGCAAGGACCTTGATTACATAGGCGTTCCCACCAGGTTGGGCTGTGCCAAGGTGACCAAAGACTACACAAGCCCATCAACGAAACCAAAGGGGTTTTCTCATAGGCTCACCTCACGCTGCCGTCCAGTATTCACACCCCACGCAGTATTGCTCTAGAAAGCTGCTCTATGCTTTCAAGGACATGGGCCTTTCATGGTCCCCACCCTCCATTGGCACCACTGAGGGCACCACTGCTTTAAGATTCACACCATCATTCTTTTAATAGTTTTTTTTTTTTTTTCTTTTTACACTATGCCCCACAAAGGTTAAAAAACGAAAAAAATAGCTTAAGGGCTCACCCTAACAGTTGAGGGAATCCCTCCCAGCAGAAACTGTTCTTTGCCCCAAGCACAGTCCCGGTTTCAGGGCTGGAAACCGTGGTAGCTTCAACTTGAGTCTTGGGCCAGGTCAAGTAAAATCAGCCTCTTTATTTAGTTTCTTGAGATATAGATATAACATATAAGGCGGTAATGCGACGGGGTTTGGGACAACACAGCAGAGAACAAGGGACTAAATGTTTCCGAAATCCCTTGTTTACCTCCTTATCGGGGTATATAAATAACCAAGAACTAAAAAAAGGGGGGAAAAATTTTACTTGTACACTGCCCCAAGCCCTCATAGTGAAGCTATCCTAAACCCCTATATTTAGTTTAAAAACAAAATTTGATTGCAATGTTTTTGTAGGTGTGTTTTTGACATTTATTTTAATTATTATGTGTATATCTTTCGGAATGTCATCCCTTACTACAACGTACACTATGCTGTTGGGCTTTTTCCGCTAGCCCACCACCCGGGTTTTGCACTTCCATGGGTGAAACGTTGTATTAAAGGATAAATTTTCCAAAAATTTACATAAAGAAATTTAAAAAAAATAAATGCCCAAAAATAACATTTCACACGGGCAGCCCTCCCCTCCCATCACACTGTACAAAGTAGTCACAAAAATGTATCAGCAGCTCTACAACTGCCAAGAGACAGTTAAACAATGAATATATGAACTATTTCAAAATGCATTTCTGATACTTTTCGTATACATGAAAATTTGAGGTTCTCAGCCCCCAAAGGTTGGTCAAAACGGGAGGCGCTGGACTTTTTGCAGGCTCACATAACCCCAAAACCTCACATATTTGGGTTTTAAAATATTCCCAACAAGGGGCTGGATTTGCTAAATCATACCAGTCCCAAAATTTAAATTTTTGGGCATTTTGGGGGTGAAAATCATTTAAAACACCCCCCGCCCCCAAAAACTCCTATGCAAAAAAAAATATTCTAAAAAAATTTGGGCGGGTGAAAATTATCCCGAAGGGAAAAAACCCGCATCTTGGAACCCCTTTTCATCACAGCTGGCGGGGGGAAAAACCTGACAAACAACCGCCCTTTCCCAAATGAAAAATGTGGAAAATTTTGACATTTATCAAAAAAAATCAAGCGGGGGAAAATTTCTTTTGACAATTTTGTTGCCCCCTTTCCCGTTTGTCACTGACTATTAAACTGAGCACCTTTTCCCTTGACAAGGGGAAATAACCATTTAAACTACACACATTTTCATGTCGTATTTTCCTTTGTCCTCCCTGCTTCTACAAATTGTATTCCAATTTGCTCCCAACACTAAAATTTACAAGTTTTGGGGGCGGGAATGCATTAGAAATAAAAAACCTGTTTTAACCTTTTAAGTGCCTGCTTCCACCTTTTTCCCCCCTCGTGCCCCCAAATCTTTTAATTTTTAAATGCCCCACCTGAAACTACCACCAAATGTCCCAATCCTTTTAAACCCTAAACCCTCGGGGTTTTCCTAAAGGGCATGTTCTGGGCTGCCACCAAGGGTTAACTTCTACCAACCCTATTTTCCCACCTTTGCAAAGGCTTTAATTCAAGTTTCGGGGGCCCCTATGAAAAACGTGAAATGGGGTTCCCTCCCCATTTAAAAAATGCCATTTCCAAAAATTTGGTTCTTCTTAAGGAAAAAGGGGCCTTTTGGGGGCCCTCCCCGGGAGCGGGGCCCCTTTACAGCTGCTATTTCCCGCACCCCTATGCAACGTCCCTGTTTTGCAAACTGCCCTCATCTTTTTCTTTTTGCCATTAAAGGAATAAAAGTATTTTACCTGTGAATTTTTCTGTCACCTTAAGCCAAATTTTCTTCAAAAAAGTTTTTCCCCAGAAATCCGGGTTACTGTTATGAGGGGAAAACCCAGCTTCCCCCTCATCTTATTGGTAAAAAAAAATTACCAGAATATTTTCTCCCATTAACTTTAATGGGGTTCGAGTTTGAGTTCGAATCGAACCTCGAACTGAACACCACTACTGTTCGAAGTTCGACTCGAACTCAAACATTTTACTCTTTGCTCATCTCTACTCCTGACTAATGCGCATGTGCGCTAAGCAGCTGGCCTCCGGGCGCTTCCTAAAGTAAAACTTAAAAAAGGAGACAAAATCTTCCGAATAGAACTTTAAACACTTAGGGAACATGCACAAATTTAATAAAAATAAATGTAAAAAACACACCTAAAAAAAACCTTTACACCGGGCTAAAAAAATTATGACCATGGGTGACAAAAATTCCCTTTAAAAAAAAAACACAACGGACAACCCCTTAAAGTTCCAAAACAACCTGAACATTAAAAGGAAATTTGTTTAACGGGAAAATTTTTTTCCCTTTTTCCTGACTGGGTTGGTTACCTCCATTCCTGATCATTTTCCCTTTTCCTTTATACACCAAATTTGAAATTTCTCTTTTTTTTTTTTTTGGGTCTCAACAAAAGCTTGGGGCCCAACACTTGCCAAAATTAAAAGGATTTTACTATAATTGGGGTTTTCAATCCAAACATGTTACCGGGTGTCGCCTTTTTTCTCAGTTTTTTTCCATTTTTTTTTCCCCTTTTTCCCTTGCCCTACCCTCTTTGTTTTGGGTCTTTTTTCCCGGGGGGATCCTTCAAAAAAATTTTCTTTTTGGGATAAAAAAGTAAAATTTCCCAACATTTTTGTACAACTTTGACCAGAAACTAAAGTGTGGCCACAAGTGTGATAATATGTTCATGGTGCCTAAAGTTGGCTATACACATGAAAGCAAAATCAGCCAAACCTAGCGATTTCAATGGGACTGCCCAATTATGTCCTAGTTGTCTGAATCTTCCCTGACCGGGAAATCAGAATCAATATATTACATTTTAATGCTGATCTTTTTGTTCTCAAAGGACATAATTGACAAAGGTGTCTGGCAAAGACTTATACTACTCTGACTGATAACGCATGCATGCTCAGCTGCACCGAGTGTGCATTTGTGTGGGGCGGATAGGTGACTGAGGAGATAGGGCAATGTTAAGAGATTCCTGCAGTGGCAAGAAGCTCCATGACTGCTTCAGAAGGACAGAGGGTAAGTAAGCATTTTGGAACAAACAGAGTATAAACAATGACTGGACTTACAGATGGTTTGGAACAAGGATTGCCTGAAGCATGAAACGCCTCAGCATCAGGCCGGTTCCTAAGACACAAGTAGAAGATGTCTCGGGTACAAAGTACAAGACAAATAGAGAGGTCTGGGGTGCCAAACTACTGGACACCCAACGAAGTCTGGGGAACCAGAGCATGAGACACCAGCAGAGGTCTGGGGTGCCAATGAATTGGACACTTAGAGAGGTCCAAGGAACCAAAGTCCTGGACACATGGAAAGTTTTAGGAAACAGTGCTGGACATTCAAAACAGTCAGCGGCACCAAAGTACTAGACACTTTAAGAAGTCTGGGGGGGGGGGGGGGGAAAGAATTGGACACCATGGGTGCTCTGTGAAACCAAAGTTCTGGGACCATAGAAAGGTCTGGGGCACCAAAGTACTAGACATGTAAAGAGGTATTGGGCATCAAAGTACTGGACATTCAGAGAAGTCTGGGGAACCAAAGTACTGGACATCTAGAGATGTTTGGGGCACCAAAATACTGAATACTAAGAGCAGTCTAGTGATTCAAAGTACTGAGGTCCTACTATGGTTTGGGGCACCAGGCCATTAGACATACTGTAGAGGATATGGACTATGTTGAGCAGCAGTTTTAGAAGTTATAGACTGTCTGGTGCATCAGACTATTGGACACCAAGGACTGTCTGAAACATATTGGGCACCAAAGAACTGGAGACCAAAGGATGTACAAAGCACAAAATCATTGGACCCTGTGGGCTGTCTAAAGCAGGGCTGTGGAGTCGGAGTCATGGAGTCGGAGTCGGTGCCTATTTTTCAGGAGTCGGAGTCATCATAAAATGGACCGACTCAGTCTCCCAAAATATATTATAAGCTTGGTCCAGTTAGTTTGGATGCAGTGCAAAGAGAAATTTTTTAAAACACAGTCATTTTATATCTTAACTAAATGTGACTTGCAAGTTTTTAGTTGCTTAGTTTGCAGATTTTTTTCCCGTAACTGCATTGTTACTTTTTTTGCCCCCTAAAAAAAAAATTTAATTTTTTTTTATTTTTTTTGTTTTTGGAATTGCTTTGGTTTTCACCCTCCCTGAATTTTGGGGGTCGGGATCAGTTTCAAGCAGGTTTGATCAAAATTTTACCCCAGGTCTTTTACACATCAAAAGAAAAAACATGTCCCTTTTTTGCTTGTCAGTGTCTGTTCTAAAATACTGGGACTTTGTTCATAAAGTGACAAAAAACCAGTTCCCTTTTATACAAAAAAGTTAACTTAAACATGGCCATTATGAGGAGTGGGTTTTTGGAAATTGAGGTTGGAGTGGGGGCTTTGGCTTCCCACTCCACAGCCCTTTTAAAAGTAAAAAGTATTAGCTTTGAAAATTAGTCATTTGGTTATACGACTGTCTTGTTAAGACCCCATACCCCAAAATCGCAGTGGGGAATTATGTTCCCCAAATATTCAACACCAATTTAACGGGAAGACTAATTCTTAGCAGAGGATTATTCCGATTGTGTGGGGGGAAAATTTGATCTGCACTAAACCCCCCGACGCCATGCTTCAGGAATTTTTTTAAATTTCCTGATCCCCTCCTTGGGTAGGGACTGCTTGGTTCCCCCCCACGTTCTTATACGCACCCCTTACCCTTTAACTTTGCTATCGTGATCTGCTGCCCAACCGGGATCTCACGCGGAGCTTAAAACAAAGGGTCAGCAAGAAAGGTGTGGGTGTTAAGAGGCATGTGCCCCCAGAGACTCCTCTAGAGAAGTCATTCCACCCCCCCTAAAAAAAGAAGCTTTATTTGAAACCTGGACATGTGGGGCTTTTCTTCACATAAAGGTGTAAAATCGGGAACTATATTTACTATTTTGCCATAGGCAAACTTAAACTCTTATCAGTTCTCTGTTTTTGTAAAGACACTAAAACGTAACTCTTTATTAGGTATAACTCGTTAACTCTATACACACCCATAATCCCATTATGTTTAAAAACCTGATTTCTTAACCTCATACCATTTAACCCTTACTATTCTGAAGAAGGAGATAGTCTCTTTTTCTATTTTCAAGTCTGGTGGAGCACCAACCTATTAACATGGAAAGCTGCTTTATATACACAGCAATTTTATCTAGCTCCGTAAGAGGATCTACGAGCCTCCTACTTGCAGTCGTCCCTGAATTTCATGTACACAGAAACAATAAAGGCCCCTTGTGTATACCCTCAGAGCAGCGCGGTGGCACGTGTAGACTGAGGTGAGAATCACTAGATGTAAAACGTATTGCCTGAACCTTCCCCAGAACGCATGTTTTCGCCAGCTAACCTGCTTCATTCAGGGGGGTTAGAGGTCCGATTGGGGCTATAATTTGTTTTGTGTCCATGAGATTGAGGGACGACCCTGCCAAGTAGTTGGCTGGATCACCTTACTGAATGCTGTAGATACTTTGCTATAGTTATAAGGCTCGTTCCTGTTAATAGTTGGGTTTCGCACCAGACTTGATATATTAGAAATGGAGCATTCCTGTTGTTTCGAAGCGCGCAAAAAGGGTTAAATGGTGAGGTTTAGAAAATCAGGTTTTTGAAACAGTAGTGGTTGTATAGAGGTAAGAGTTATTGACCAATAATAAAAGTTACGTTTTAGGGTGGGGTCTATTGTGGTGTAGCTCTATGAGGGAAGTGAGACTGCGGGACGGGAAGGCTCCTCTTGAGAGGCCCTCATCTAATTGACCTTTTAGGTCCCTCAAATGGGTAAAAATCGCAATCGTGAGAGAGATACCCTCTGCGCCCGGGTCGTCCCAGGACCCTGGAGGGGTTTCGCCATCTTCCTAATTATTTCGCTTCCCTGCAGCATGTTGAGGAGATAAACGGGTCCTCATTCCCGTCTCGCAACATAAGAAGAAGCCGGCGCCATCTTTGCGACATTCGGCCAAGAGAGAACACGGGCCGAGTCCGCTCCTACTCAAGATGACTCCGGCTAAAGCACCACGGGAGGTCGCTGCTGCCTCCGCGGGCAGCCGCTGCGAAGCACTGGAACGTCCGCCATTCATCTGGAGGGAGATTAAGGATATTCGCGAGATGTATGGTGATGTTAACGGGCTGCTCATCAGGAACCGGAGCCAACGATCCTCCGACGCCGGACATATGGCGGAGCCATCAGCAGGCAGTGGCGCGGGTTAGAGCGTGTGATCCCGCGCAGACACCCAGGTCAGTGCAGGAGGGGAAAGTAGCCTCCCCGCGGGGCGAGGAGGAGACTGTCGGTTCCCCGAGTGCCTGCTAGCGAATTAAACCCCGCTGGTGTGAACACGCCGGAGGCGGCATAGCAGGGCCCTACATTCCTCCCAGCTTAATGTCCGGTCGCTCGTCCTGCAGGGAGGATCGGGGGTCTCGCTCTCCCCTGGTGGCCTCGCTAACTGGGCTGCTGAGGGCCCTGGGGAAGCAGGGGGACATTATGCTGGTGTACTCCTGCTCACTGGCGGTAGCAGGGGCACCCTCAGAAGAGGGGCCGCTTGGACTATCCCTGGCTCCCCCAGGAAAAGGCCCCAAGCCGCAGAGCCTCCCTGACCACTGACCCAGAGGGACGGAAGCCATCTCAAGGGAACTCCCCCTGCCTACATGTCGCACACAGAAGGCTGAGGTGGCACTTGCGCGGCGGACTCTCGCTCACCTAACTCGGAGATTACAGCCATACACAGGCCTGGGAGAGCCCAACAGCCTGATAAACATGGACTCACATTGCCATCTCCAGCCCCCTTCGCAGTGAGGAGCCTAATGGGCTGCGGCCTTTGGGGGGGTCACCCGACATGTGGCTTTGGGGCATTCGGGTGGCGGGGCTTTTACGTAAGGGGCGGGTAGGTGGTGCTGGTTTGCACTCTACGCCTGTCGTCCCTCGTGACTAATACGGGTACTCCTGCCGCCCTGAGGCCCCGTTGGAGCCCCAGGAAGCGCCTATCGCTCCGATACTGACGCTGTCGACAGCGCAGACCAGGCGACGTGGGGCATGCCAGCCCTAACTCCTCCTCTTGAAGGGAACAAGCCCCAACGCCTGGGCTACTGAATACCATAGTCCCAACCATTTCCCCTCGGTCTGGGCGCCATCGGATCTGCCCAGGACCCAGTCTCCAGGCCGCTTTCTACCAACCTGAAGATGCTGCGCTTCGCATGGAAAGGTTCAACCCTCGAGCTGGCGCCCTTCTCTCCTTCTGGCCATCTAAAACAGACCTACAGTCATTTGGCACGGAATGCAACATTTTTGGGTGACAGGAGCTACGCCGCGGTTGTCCACTCCAATGTGTGGCAGGACCTACAAGTGTCGAGTTCCCAACTTGAGAAAAAGCTCAAGAATCAACGATCCGCTGTCTCATAATCCTCATCTCCAGTCCTTCAGTGTCGGGACAGTCGGCCACAAACACCTTCATCTTGCCTCGACTGATATGGATGACCTGGAAAACCAGCTCGAGCCGGCGCGATCAATGTCAGGTCTAGCGGGGCTTGCCGGAATCTGTCATCTAGTGGGTGAACTCGCACCTCCACTTAACTAGGTTGTTCACTTTCATTCTGGGTCGTCGGAAGAATGAACCTTCCTGGAATTTCGACTGAGAGCCCACACAGAGCACTGCCGCCCGGCAGAGGCACTGACCCAACCAGCCCTCGGGACGTCAATGTGCAGAATCATCATTTTACGATCAAAAGAAGAACTTGTATGAACTAGGCCCGATTGATGCAGCGAAATGAAGAGTTTGACGGGGGACCCTCTTGCATTGTTCCCTGATTTGTTCTGGCGCACACTGCGCCATAGAGAGAGTCGGCGCTTAGACGCCACTTCTGAGCGCGCAGCAGTCCAAAAATATGTATCGTTAAGGTGTTGTGGTATTCCCCTTGCTCATGCTTAAGACTAGGCTCTATGGGGGACAAGAGTTCATCTTTCCGTCTCCATGGAGACGTTGCCTCCATCTTTTTCTCGACCCTGCAGAATTGCGGAGGTGACCCGCCCAGATTGCCTGTGCTATCTCCTTGGACTCTAGTCTTACGACTTGCATCAGCTAAGCGGTTACCCAGCCGACTAGGACACCATCTGGTGTACTCCGCTGCCACAGTGATCCCCTGGCGACGTCGGTTGGCAGCCTGGACAGCCTACTGTTAAGAAGTGCGGCAAGACACGCATCGCTGAGGGTCTCCCTGATCCACTGTCCAAGTTCAAGAGGTCGTATTTTCTTGATTTGGTATTTGGCCCTTTGAGTTCTTCCACTGATTGGGGATCTCCTCCGTTTTGGGGGACGCGGCGTGCCCCGGGGTCTTATCGATGCGCGGTGCTAGCTATTGGCTGGTTTACATAACCACCCCTTCTTTTTTGGGGCAGTTTCATCTCTCTGTCAGTCTTTTTTGTTGAGGGACGGGTCGATCCGTTGGCTGCCCGTGGGACTGGTGGAGATCCCTCTCTTGTCAGCAGTGGGTCTTGCACTCTTATTACATAGATTATATGTTAATAGTATTGCCTTAAGTACTCATCCGACCTAATGGACCTGAGGATGGGCGGACGGGATCGCCCCTTTCGGACCCCCCCCCTTTTTCCTGAATGTGTATCCCTTAGTTCCCCCATTACCCCCCGCCGTGTCTACCTGCCGCCTTTATCCCTATCCCTTGGAGGGGCCCGGGTGGGGTGGGGGCGCTCTTCCCGAATCTGATTGAGGGGGGCCTCTTGGGGGGCGGCTTTCTGCGACTCCTTTGCGTGGTGGTGGTTCCCTCTGTTTCCCCCCCTGACCACGCTTCTGCCTGTAGGCTCTCCTTGTTTTTGCTACCTTGGAGAAACCCACATGACGAGTAGGGTAGGACCCTTGTGTAACAGGTTGGGGTTTATTGGCAGTTCATATCTGCTGTGTTTCGATATTTGGCGGTTGTCGCCTGCTCCTAATTAGAGGCTCTTTGATTTTGATAGTTGTGAAAGTTCTTACTCTGTTGGTATACCGACCTTTAACTGGCTTGGCGCGGGAGCGCTGCTACCCTCTTAACTAGCGGGGAAGTGGTGACTTATGCACCTTAGTACTCTACATGGCGAATTTACGCCTTACGTCCGCCGTAACGTCAATTTCGCAAGGATTTTAACATCCCTCGAACAAGAAAGATCTGCAGGTGCCTCTATCACATTCGCCAATAAACAGAGAACGCAATTTATCTTCCTCCTAGGAAACACCATCTGCTTTCCTCGGCAAATCTCATACTTACTCATAAAACAGGTATTTCGCGTCTGTGTGCCACAACTGTAGCTCCTCTGCCAAGTTCAAGAGGGAGAAGATGGCAATCTTATCCACCAAATTGCTCCCTGTTATGTGTTGGGACACCATATCGGGATGAGGATGCCAGGGCCTTGGTTGTAACCCTATCACCTTCAAGGGCCGACCTTCACACTGGCTCAAAAACATTATACATGCCAAATACTAGGACAATGACTTTTCGCTTAAAACTTGGATGTCCTACTGCATTTTTGCCCAGAGGGACAGGGATGTATCTTGGGAGGGGATTTGAATTGGCGCTAAGTTAACCCGTCCGCTGGACAACCTCATCCAGGGCTGCTCATCGGGCCTTTACCCTTACGGCTTAATAGGGTGAAAAAAAGCTGCTCCATGACATAGCTAACTGATAGCGTTTTGGTGGGTTGCTGCCAATGCCCAGGAAGCGGGATACACCTTTATACTGTTTCGCCCTCAAGAACTCTTACTTCACGCTAGATAGGGACTATATTACACGCAGGCATTCCCTGCTTCGCTGGGTCGGTGTGGCCTCTGTGGGCAGCACTTCTCCATTCGGACCATGCCCCAGTACACTGTGTATTTAGGCCTTCCCTCATTACACACCAGTCAGGGTTCTCATGGTAATTTGATTTTGAATCACTTTCTGTTCGGCACTTGACTTATGTATGTCCAGGTCCTGCAGAGCAGTGAACGGACACATTTATATCGGTGTGACATGCAGATGAGTCCCCTCTTCCGCTCACAGTGCAAGGGGGGAGGCGTGTAATGCATTCTAAGAGGCTTCTTAATCTCAAGCATGGGGCGCGCCTGTCAAGGGAAGCTGCTGCGAAAATTGCGGACCCTCTGACGCGTATTAGCGCATTTGGAGGCGCTCATAAGACATCGGGTCTGGGAGGAGAACGGAACTGAGTGAGCCGTGATGTAGAACGTCATGACATTCTCCAGCTTATGGAACATAGGGCTATTTTTTATTCATAAAAGATACCAGACAGTTATGTCTCACCAGGCTCTCGTTCTATTCCTGGTGTAACAAAAATGGGCAATGTTTCCTGGCCCCGGGCACTTAGGGATTAAAAGAGCCGCCCTGTTTGTTCGTTTGCCATTAAGAGCACGGGAGGTCGAGTGGCACATTTAAACAGACGACAATTTTGAAGGCTTCCGGGCATCATGACTTTTCCTCAGCTCTATAATCTTCCTCTGGAGGTGAGAGCACGGGGGGGATTCACTTCGTGCTAGTACTTAGCTAAAGAACGTCTCTTCTCCCACTCCCCGTGTGGACTCCTCTGCTTCCATGGAGGAGCCTTTTTACCAGAGGAGTTTGCTGCATGACGCATTTAAATCCCTTCCATCTGGCAAGAGCCCGGTGTCCTGGTCGGGTTTACGGCTCTTTGTCTACTAAACCCTTCTGCGGACTTGTCCCAGCCTATCTCGGGCATGTTAACATGGTCTCATGGGGATCCCCCCTTTGATCCGGCCATCTCTGAAGGACATATTGTGGTGATCCAAAGGAGGGAAAGGCGGACGCATCTCTAGTGTGTCCAGAATTACAGCCCCATATCGTGTTATCAATACAGGACTGCGAGATTTCTCTGTACTAAGTTATGTGCGTTTCAGACTCAATCCTTCTCCTGTTCTTACCATCATTCACCCGGATCAGGTGGGATTTGTGCCGACCAGGGGAGGCGAGAGGGACAGAACCACCTTAGGACATGCTCCTGAACCACTCAAGCTGCCTTTCTCAAATCCCGTTGCTTCTCCTGTCCTGGACGCGGGAGAAGTGCCTCTTTGATTTTGAAGTAGAGTGGCCTCTTGAGGGGAGTGGTTTAGGAGGTCCTGGGTTTGGCCCGGTGTTTATGCGGAGAAAGGGTAATGGCTCTTATATATTCACCCCAGCTCGAATTACGACGGATAAATGGAACTTTGTATTCCACTCCCTTGGCAATCGGAAATGGCACCAGAAGGGATGCCTCCCTCTCTCCCATTCTGTATATTTGTGCGCGCAATTGGAGCACCTGCTTGAGTGGCATTCGGTAATGATCCCTCGGCGTGGAGGGAATCCGGGTTCGGTTGTGCATCAGTTCTAATTATGGTCTCGGCTTTTGCTGACGATTTATCTTCCTGTATCTGGGGGACCCGCCTTCCTCCCTCCCGAGGGAAAATGGATATACTGGAAGAATATAGCTGCACAGCAACCCAGTAAAGATCAACATGTCAAGATGCTGTTGCTATTGGCTTCAATGTTCCTCTACGACCTGGACCGCTGACTGTTATTAGAAACAACCTTCGCCCTTCTCTCTAGGAAGAATCTTCCTGCATGTCATCTTGGGGGGCCGACTTACCCTCAAAGCCCAGACAATAATCTTTGGATCTTAAGATTTTGCTCCCTTTTTGGCCCAGAATACAAGCATAGGGAGATTTATGAAATGGACAACAAGGAGCTTTTTATGGATGAGGCGTCATAAATACATCTGAAGATGGAATACTTTGCCCAACTGTTGCTACCTGTTCCAGGCATGTGTCCCCATTATTCTCCCTAGGCCCTTGTTGTTCAGGGACCTAGACGAAAGTTAATCTCAAGATTTGTTTTTGGGCGCGGGGTAAACCAAGAATAGCGGAGGTCAACCCTTCTTACTAGGCCCAAAAACAGAGGTGAGACTCTACATTGCCAGACTTTCAAGGCTTGAATTATTGGCTGCTCTGGTGGCGGTGAGACCCTGGAACTCTTTTCAAGGGATGGTACCTCGCCAAACTCTGGGTGGCGGTGGGGGGGCCTGGAGGAACTCCTGATATTATGGGGCCCCAGAACAGCGGCTTTGCCATGGCTGCTTTTGTGGCGTCTGTACTACATCGTGGTAGGATAGTACGCGGTTCAGCATGATTGCCGCAGTCCTCGTGTCCTAATATACAGGTCAACGCTTCCTGGAGGGTGTTCTGGTTGAAGTAAGGCAGCCCTAGTCACCCCCATTGTCGGCTAATCCCCGAAGTTACGGTGCTCTTCACTTCCAGCACTGGTTCGGTTACTGGGATCGGTGACTACGGGTGCTCGATACTTTGAAAGGGGGTCTCGCTCGAGACAGTGGGCTCTGAGGGATTTATGACTAATTTGTAGGTTGCCTCGACGGGAACCCGGCGAGCTTTGCTAGGTTCCTCGAATACAGCTGCGCAGCCATATATGCTCCGAGTTGGAAGCGAACATTTGCGGTGACATAGGACCCAATCACCACCTCGCTTCTGAGCTGTGGTGTCCATGGTAGATATTCAGAAAGAAGGGCGGCTCTCAGGTCCTGTATAGCTTATTCTACCTTCTAGGGGCCTTGAGCTCAAGCTGCCCTTTTCAGCACAGTAGAGGAGAGAGGGGGAAATCGGGCTGACCGTCCTTCTTGGTGTGGATAGCATGGTACTCAAGAGTCCTTCTAGACTGACCCATAGTCTCATCAGTGTTCTGCCAGGGCCCACGTAGGCTCACTATGTAAATGAGTACAAGATGGTACCGGGTGCCAGCGTATTTCTTAATACATCTTCTCCCCGTCAATCCCTTGCAGTCTGCTGAGATGTTGTGTTTAATGAGGAGATGGGTGTTACGCAGGAACCATACGTAATTGTATGGTGGAGTTGTCCCGTCCTACAGTACTTTCTGGGTCGGTGGTTCTGAGTCTTAATTTCTAAACACATCAACGGGGATCAGCCTCCGGGGTGACGCCAGCACTGGTGCTCCGTGTTTGATGATCCTTAAACCATGCTTGTGTGCTTCTAAGTCACATTTGGTGATGTGTCCGGATCCTTGCTGCTCATGATAACTCATCCCTAGGGACTCTGGCTTTCCCAACTGCCAGTCACAAACTATATCGGATATGGATCCGGGTGGTGAGGTCCATGTCCTTCAGCGCTTGGAGGAGTTCAGATCTGATGTCTCCTCAGTGCCATAGCCGATATCTAATGTGTCTGGGAGGATTGGATGTTTCGCTGTTGGGGTATCGGCACCACTATTTGTCCATTCCAGAGAGGAATCGACACAGCGTAGGAGGGGGGAGGCTTCTTTGGGGGGAAACCGGAATGATACGTTGGGGGGGTGGGGGGCCCAATATGTGAATCTCCTCTTCTGCTGATCATAACGTGAGATGGAGTCGTCGCCCGCCGAGCCAGCTGTTCTTAATTTGGTACCCTCGTTTGCGTTTAGTTATTTTATGTCCTATTCTTTTGCCTCCTTTTCTTTCTTTTTTTTCATCCCTCGTGTTAAACTCTAAAAGACCTTGTATATTGAGGTCACGCCTATTTGTATTTTCAGACTAAGGTTATGCTCGTCGAGAAGCTCTAAATGTCATTTTCCTCATTTGTTCTTAACGGTTGTCTAGGATATTAATCACTTTGCAGTGTTTCAGGTCTACACTTGTATCTTGCTAATGCTCACGGGATTGAGAGAACGGGGCAAGGGGAGAATAAATATGTGCTCTGTACCTTTGTCCTTATTGTTGTAGATACTCTCTTGCATTCTGATGACTTGTTGCAGAACAAGTGACCTTTGTATTTCTCATGTTTATATTGTTCAAATAAAAATGTGTTGAATTGGAAAAAAAAAAGAAAAAAGTTATGTTTTAGTGGGTTTATAGATAGAGAACTGATAGGGAGTGCTTGTTTGCCTATTAAAAAATAGTAAATTTAGTGATTCAAACAAGTCACTCTCTGTTCTCTTGCGAGATTCCCAATTTTTTGGAGACTATGTGAAAAGTCAGGAACCACCCAAACATTTTAAAGATTTCTAGCATCTTGGAGGGTTTGATTAAAATTTCCTACTGTTTTATGTATACAGCTCCAGTGCAGAGCTATTGGATCGTGGTCCAGGCTTCGAACAAACCTTATGTGGTTGGATCATGCAGTTGTGCTTGCTTCCATTTCTCCACTTCTTTTTGGCAACTTACAACTGATAGGTTAGTAAAAAGATGTATGAAGGCAGGATCAGACTACACCGGGTTTGTTTGTAGTCTGTTACCATGGCGACAAATAGGTTTGCATAGGAGAGTGCAGATGTCGACGGTGAGTGAGATTTTTGACCTGAAACTTCTTTGAGAGGCATCAGTAGCAGACTGTCAAAGTTGATTGCAAGCAGTGGACTGTTAGTCCTTTGCATGGAAAATCTGTGTTTCCCATTGTCAATCTCATCAGGGAGTCTAGAATGCTTAAAGGGGGGTCTCTCAGTACATTTATTGTACACAGGCTTCCCTAGGTTACAGACCACTTCTCTCTGTTCTGATGGGATGGTGATGTCACTCGCTGCTGTGTCTTATTGCAGAACAGGAGATTGTTTATCTTCCTTACTTACAAACTTTAACTGCTTCGAGCTCTGTAGTCCTTTTGTTAAAACCCCTTCATCACCAATGTCCATCTAACAGGATCATAAAGATGCTCAGACAATCGTCTTCCTCTCAGGCAAGCTACTGTCAGGTTTATCTTCCCTGCTTAGTACATCAAACACAACACACTTTGCTGAGTGAGTGTGAAACCCCAGTGGCTGTCATTCTACTCCTGTGTCCTTTGTACGCCTTAGTTTTTAATCAATCCAGTGCTATGTATTTAAATAGTTATAGTAAAGAAACACTCATTTGGTTTGTGTGCTAAAAAAAAAATCCACGTTTATTTACTGCAGGGATCAGAACCTAGAAGGCTAGGGTTTGTAAGCAGAGAGTGCTAACCACTCAGCTACATGTTAGCTACTTACAAGTTTTTATTTAAACAGACCTTTGTTTTTGACTTAGACGCGAGCACATTGGTGGGAAAGACATGGTGATGTCAGTTGCTGGGTCCATGATATGCAGTTTAAGTGCTAATCATTTCATCGCTCGCTTTTGAACACATATGGAAGGCTCGAAGCAGTTCATACCTAAGCCATGAAGGTGCCTTGTGGTAAAACCCCTTTAAAGGATATGCCATCATTTTCTGATTAGTGCAGGTCTCACCTCTGGGAGCCACACCTATCTCAGGAACTGGAAAAACATAAATGGCCAGCTCACCGTTATGTCCTGATCTGATCCGCTGGAAACAGCATTGTCAGGAGCGAAACAGGAACTGTGATGTAGGACACCGTATGCAATGAAAGACCAGCTCATAATCTAGAGAACAGTATAACAAATTTGTATTCTTCTTTATTGATCCATATTAAAATCCAAAGGTAAGTAGGCAAACACCAAATCAATAAACATCTCCACTACTTGTGTGTATTCAGTTAAGCGCTGAACTGCGGGTTCGTTTTTTTTGTGGCGAGCTAAGACAAAGTCCTTAGATTGAAAAGCCGGTCGCACTTGTTCTCCATCGGCGCTCTCATACTGTTTTTTATGGCGAGATCCGAATAATAGTGTCGGAACACTCCTGCGTCCCTGTTGGGGTGAACTCCATAGAAACATAATGGAGAGTAACTGCACAAGCACGGCTGGCTCTGCAGTCTGCGCTGTGACTTTCAGGGCCCGTTCCTGAGATAAGATGGCATATCCTGGTAATATACCATTCTTTTCTATGGTGGTAAAACCTATTTAAAGGAGTTGTCTCACTACAGGTTTTCAGCCTACTTCAATGTGTCTGGCAGCAAAGGATTTTTGAATTCAGGGGCGCTTCTTGTCTGCCTCTTCTCCTCCCCCCTTCCCCCCTCCCCTCAGCACATAGACAGCTCTCCTCCAGGGACTGCAGTAACTTCTATACAGCAGGGGGAGGGGGGGGCGAGGGGGTTTGCTGCCAGAGTTAACCCTGTGTGTGCCTGCCTAGATCTGCTGCTCACTGCTGAATCAGCTGCACTGTGCTGTGGCTGAGCTCTTGCTGCTCCTCTCCACAGAGTCAGGAGACAGCAGGGAGAGGGCTGATCTATGAGTGTGGAGAGGTCTGTGAAGCTGTGTATGCTAATAGCAGAGCAGGGGGGATGCAAGTGTTCCTTTACCCCCTGCTTAGCATACAGATCTCCACAGACATCTCAAGCAACAACAAACAAACCCTGTCAGAACAGACACAGGGCAGCTGTGAAGTGTGTTACTATAATCACGATGTGTCACTAATACAGCAGAGCAGGGAGGGATATGAACCGTTCACATGCCCCCCTGATCTGTTCTATTAGTATAGTCAAAGCTCCACAGACACATCATGATTATAGTAACACACTTCACTGCTGTCACATCCTACTGACCACAGATCAGCCTCACCTCTGCTCTCCTCAATCTGTGCAGAGAGCAGGAGGGAGCAGGCACACACAGGGTTAATACACACAGACACAGAAGCCAGAGCCCTCCCCCTCCCTTCCCTACAGAAGCATACTGTGTGGGAGGGGCTCTGTGCTCAGACCTGTATTCAGAAGCAGATGAGTCACCAGGACTGGCAGCCAGTGAGATAAAAATCAACAGGTCAGCTGCTATAGTGATTTGAGGAGCTGATGTACTACTACTAACAGGGATAACTCAAAATCAGTAGGACATTTGTAATGAACATATATTGCAAAGCTGCTTGTTTTTTAAAGATCTTTTAATTAAAACCCAATCATTGTAGCGAGACAACCCCTTTAATGGGTGAATAGGTTTCTGAATATGTACAGAGAGTCTACAGAAAGAGGAGAGGGAGCTAAAGGCTGCTGAAGTGTGAGGAAGTAACCATGGTGCCCTTATGCACAGGGGTGAAAGAGGGGGAGTCCTTTCAATCGGAAAAGCGCTGTGGAAAGAGGGGGAACATTTGTAGTGTTGCAGTCTAGTCAGGTCCCTCCCAGGTAAAGCAATACCACATTGATAAAGGGTTTTCCTGACTGCCCCCCTTCCCTCTCCTCCTACCTCCCCCCTCTATTCACTGTTTTACACTAGATGAATTAACTGGTGACTTTAGGAGGTTTTCGAAACATTTAAAAGGCAGGAAAAGGGGAAATTAGGAAAATACGGAAGGGTAAGGAAGTAATCCTGGTGCCTATACACACAGGTGTGAAAAGAGGGGGGGGGGTGTTTCAATCAGGAGGAGCTGTGGAAATAAAGGGACACTATTGGCCTTATAATCCTGACATGAGATCACTCTCCCAGATAAAATCTCAAACACACTGGTGAAGAGTTCCTGCGCCCCCGTCCCCCCCGGGGCCCCCTTCCCCTGTCTCTATCTTTGTTTACATAGTGGATTAAATTTTGTGACTAAAGGGGTTTTGAAATTAAGGGAGACTGCAGACAGAGAAGAGGGAATGCTTAGAGGACATTGTGTCCGTCAATATGTTCTAATATAGACTCTCACAAACTAAGATTACATTACTGCAGCTGCCCCCTCTCCCCTTATCCCGGTCTCCCTTTTGCTGTGTTATAATAGATGAATCTTATGGTGGCTGAGATGCATTTTATTAACATCTGCAGAGACCTTGCAGGAAAAGGAGGCTGCACGATGCTGGAAGATGACGAAGACGCAGGTTTTACATGAAATTAGAAAATTTCACACGCACATTTATTTATATACACACACAGACTACTGAACACCTAGGGACCTGCACCCCGGAGAGTGACTGACCCTGTTTTCCACATCTGGTCCTCAAAAATCTGGGGCCTTGCGATATGAAAGGCAAATTTTTTTGGGATCTTTTATTACACGGTATTAGAGGGAGAATTTCCCGAAAGGTCCCTAAGGGATTTTTTGCCCTGGATCAAAGTTTTTGTTCGTGCCTTGTTGAAGTCCCTCGTTGACTGAGCAGATCCTTTGGCTTTTGAGCTCCATTAATTTGCTTTTAAAACTTACAGAAACCCACTCCCCGGTATTGGCGGAGGGTTCCAATAAGAAACCCACAGGGGCTTTAAAAACTGTGGAGGGTCCATAGAGCCAACAAATTAGGGGCCCCAAGGCTCGGGGGGCCATAGAGCCAACACAATCCGGGGCCCAACTTGGGAGGGTCATGGGGCAACCCCAATCCCGGGGCTCACAGCTGTGGAGGGTCCTAGGGGCCAAACCCCATCCCCAAGTGTGGGGGGGCCCTAGAGCCAACACCCCATCCGGGGGCCCAAGCTGTGGAGGGGCCATAAACCAACACCCATCAGGGGCTTCCCCCAGCTGGGAGGGTCCATGAGCCAAACACCATCAAAGGGGGTCCACATGGGAGGTCCATAGAGCCAACCCACCCTCCCGGGGTCCCCGGTTGGAGGTCCAAAAAGCCAAAACCCCCATCGGGGGCCCCACAGCGCTGGAGGGTCCCTAAGCCAACACCCCCTTCCAGGGGCTCCCCCAGCTGCTGGAGGGTCCAAGAGCCAACACCCCCATCCCGGGTCCAAAGCTGCTGGAGGGTCCCTAAGCCAAACCCCATCCCGGGGCTCCCCCAGTGTGGAAAGGGGCCATAGAGCCCCACCACCATCAAAGGGGTCCCGCTTTGGAGGGTCCTAGAGCAACCCCAAACCGGGGCTCAGGTCTGGGGTATGAGCCCCCCACCACCATCCGGGGCCCACAGCTGGGGGGTCCATAGAGCAAAACCCCCATCCAGGGGTCACAGTGCTGGAGGGTCCCTAGAGCCAACACCACCCCTCCAGGGCCCTAGGCGGGGGTCCTGAGCCCCACCCCCTCCCGGGGGTCCACGCTGTGGAGGGTCCATAGAGCCAAAAACCACCATCAGGGGGCCCCCAGCTGCTGGGGGGCCATAGCCAACCCCCATCAGGGGCTCACAGCTGCTGGAGGGTCCATAGAGCCAAAAAACCCAAACCAGGGGCTCCACGGGTTCTGAGAGTCCATGAGCCAAAACCCCCCATCCGGGGGGCCCCGCTTGGGGGGGGTATAGAGCCAAAAACCACCATCCGGGGGCCACAGCTGCTGGGGGGGGTCCTAGAGCAACACCACCATCCCGGGGTCCCCCAGTGCTGGAGGGTCCTTTGAGCCAACACCAATCCAGGGGTCCCCCGCTGTGGAGGGTCCCATAGAGCCCAAAACCACCTCCGGGGGGTCCACAGCTGTGGAGGGTCCATGGCCAACACCCCCATCCAGGGGCCCCCCCAAATGCTGGGGGTCCTAGAGCCAACACCCCCATCCAGGGGGGCCCCAGCTGCTGGAGGGTCCTGAGCCAACACCACCTCCAGGGGTCCCACAGTGTGGAGGGTCCATAGAGCCAACACCCACCAGGGGCCACAGCTGTGGGGGCCAAGGCCAACACCACCATCCAGGGCCCCAAGCGTGGAGGGCATAGAGCCAACACCCCTCCAGGCCCCACAGGGCGGAGGGCCCTGAGCCAAAACCATCCGGGGCCCCCCAGCTGTGGGGGGACCTGAGCCAACAACCATGAGCTCAGTTGGGTTTTGGGGAATTATGGGCCAGGATAGTACTCAGAAGTCTTTATCCTGCTCTTCCAAACAATGTTGGACATTTCTAACCTTTGACATGTTTTTGTCTTGTGGGAAAATCCCAACCCCCCCAGAGAAGACGATTATTAATTATTTTTATTTTTCATTTATTTTTTAGCGCCCTTGATCCCGGGGCTGTCATTTCAGGCGGGGGGACATAAAAAACATTGGTCAAACAATTAAAAGTGACAATAAGGACTAACAACAGGTACAGAGGGAGAGAGGTCCCTGCCCGCGAGGGCTTACAATCTACAGGGGAGGGGTGAAGAGACAGAAGGTGAGGGGCAGACATGTTTGTGGGGCGGAGCAGTGCAACCCGGTTAATGTTGGTTATAGGCAATCCTGAAGAGGTAGATTTTCAGGTTACGTTTGAAGCCTGTGAGAGAGGGGGAGAGTCTGAGGTGTTGGGGCAGTGAGTTCCAGAGTGTGGGGGAAGCACGAGAGAAGTCTTGGAGACGGTTATGTGAGGAGGTGATAAGAGGAGAGCAGAGGAGAAGGTCCTGTGAGGAGCGGAGGTTGCGTGAGGGGAGATATCTGGAGATTAGGGCAGAGATGTATGGAGGGGAGAGGTCATGGAGAGCCTTGTAGGTCATGGTTAGTAGCTTGAACTGGATTCGCTGGGCAATGGGAAGCCAGTGAAGGGATCGGCAGAGGGGAGAGGCAGAGGAGTAGCGAGGAGAGAGGTGGATAACACGGGCAGCAGAGTTAAGGATAGTTTGGAGGGGAGTGAGAGTGCTAGCTGGGAGGCCACTGAGAAGGATGTTGCAGTAGTCTAGGCGGGAGATGACGCGGGCTTGGAGCAGCATTTTTGTGCTTTCGAAGTTAAGGAATGAGCGGATTCGGGAAATATTTTTTAGGTGGAGGTGACAGGCAGAGGTGATGGTTTGGATGTGTGGTTTGAAGGACCGAGAGAAGTCAAAGATTATCCCAAGGCAGCGGACCTGTGGTGCTGGTGAGAGAGTGTAACCATTGACAGTGATAGAGAGATCAGGTGGAGAGATGGAGTGGGACGGTGGGAAGATGATGAATTCAGTTTTTCTCCACGTTTAGTTTTAGGAGACGTGAGGAGAAGAAGGAGGATATGGACGACAGACAGTCAGGGATCCGGGAGAGAAGAGAGGTGACATCTGGGCCGGAGATGTAGAGTTGGGTGTCATGAATGAGTGTTCATGATCTGAAAGGATAGATTCATACCCAAATAGTTCACATGGATGAGTGGCCCAAAGAATGCCACAAAAACATCACCTAATCATAACATTGCCACCAAAAGCTTGTGTTCTTCCAGCATTGGTTGCAGGGTGTTTAATCAAAGGTACTTTTCACCTGACCCATCAATTTTTGTCTTCTTGATGGAGTAGAAATGTGACTCAGAGTAGACAACTGTTTACCAGTCAGCGGAATCCAATTCTGATACTGCCAGGAAAATTGAAGCCTTTTTTTGTCGATGCAGCTTCATTAGCAGAGGTGCAGTGACATCCGTCTGCTCCGGGTCCCCATACACAGTAGGGTTAGCAGAGGTGCAGTGCCTCCGGGGCCCCATACACAGTAGGGTTAGCAGAGGTGCAGTGACATCCGTCTGCTCCGAGGCCCCATACACAGTAGGGTTAGCAGAGGTGCAGTGACATCCGTCTGCTCCGGGCCCCATACACAGTAGGGTTAGCAGAGGTGCAGTGACATCCGTCTGCTCCGGGGCCCAAACACAGTAGGGTTAGCAGAGGTGCAGTGACATCCGTCTGCTCCGGGGCCCAAATACACAGGTTAAGCAGAGGTGCAGTGACATCCGCTTGCTTCAGGCCCCATACACAGTAGGGTTAGCAGAGGTGCAGTGACATCAATCTGCTCCGGGGCCCCATACACAGTAGGGTTAGCAGAGGTGCAGTGACATCCGTCTGCTCCGAGGCCCCATACACAGTAGGGTTAGCAGAGGTGCAGTGACATCGGTCTGCTCCGGGGCCCCATACACAGTAGGGTTAGCAGAGGTGCAGTGACATCCGTCTGCTCCGGGGCCCCATACACAGTAGGGTTAGCAGAGGTGCAGTGACATCCGTCTGCTCCAGGGCCCAATACACAGTTGGCTAAGAAGAGGTGCAGTGACATCCGTCTGCTCCGGGGCCCATACACAGTAGGGTTAGCAGAGGTGCAGTGACATCCGTCTGCTCCGTGGACTCATACACAGTAGGGTTAGCAAAGGTGCGGTGACAACCATCTGCTCCGGGACCCCATATACAGTAGGGTTAGCAGAGGTTCAGTGACATCCGTCTGCTCCGGGGCCCTATACACAGTAGGGTTAGCAGAGGTGCAGTGACATCCGTCTGCTCAGGGACCCCATATACAGTAGGGTTAGCAGAGGTGCAGTGACATCCGTCTGCTCCGGAGCCCCATACACAGTAGGGTTAGCAGAGGTGCAGTGACATCCGTCTGCTCCGGGGCCCCATACACAGTAGGGTTAGCAGAGGTGCAGTGATATCCGTCTGCTCCGGGGCCCCATACACAGTAGGGTTATCAGAGGGGCAGTGATATCCGTCTGCTCCGGGGCCGCATACACAGTAGGGTTAGCAGAGGTGCAGTGACATCCGTCTGCTCCTGACCCCATACACAGTAGGGTTAGCGAGGTACAGTGACATCCGTCTCCTCCGGGCCCCATACACAGTAGGGTTAGCAGAGGTGCAGTGACATCCGTCTGCTCCGGGGTCCCTACACAGTGGGGTTTAGCAGAGGTGCAGTGACATCCGTCTGCTCCGGGGCCCCATACACAGTGGGTTTAGCAGAGGGGGCAGTGACATCCGTCTGCTCCCGGGTCCCATACACAGTAGGGTTAGCAGAGGTGCAGTGACTTCTGTCTGCTCCGGGGCCCCATACAGAGTAAGGGTTTTAGCAGAGGTGCAGTGACATCTGTCTGCTCCGGGGCCCCATACACGGTTAGGGTTAGCAGGGGTGCAGTGACATTCGTCTGCTCCGGGCCCCTTACACAGTGGGGGTTAGCAGAGGTGCAGTGACATCCGTCTGCTCTGGCCCCATACACAGTAGGGTTAGCAGAGGTGCAGTGACATCCGTCTGCTCTGGGCCCCATACACAGTAGGGTTAGCAGAGGTGCAGTGACATCCGTCTGCTCTGGGCCCCATACACAGTAGGGTTAGCAGAGGAGCAGTGAAATCAATCTCGTACCTCCCAACTGTCCCTATTTTGGAGGGACAGTCCCTATTTTTGACCCTTGTCCCTCTGTCCCTCTGCCAGCTCTATAAATGTCCCTCTTTTTCATTTAGAAAACAGAGTTGCGTCAATATACTGAGAGTCCTGCTTTAAAAAGTATCTGGTTGCTTCCTCACTGTATATTACATACAACATACTTAATATTTTATCATCGGATACAACGCAAACCTGAAAATGTCTCCCTTTTTATCCGTCTAAAAAGTTGGCATGTATGTGTGGGGGCGTGATTAAAGGCGTGTCTTTGTGATGTCATGTTTTGGGTGTGGTTAGAGGCGTGGCCTGATGTGTCCCTCTTTGCACTCTCTAAACGTTGGGAGGTATGTCAATCTGCTCCGGGGCCCAATACGCAGTAAGGCTTGGTGTTGTGTTAGACACACATCTGGTCGAACCCTGGGTCATTTGGGTGGTAAGCTGCTCCCCTATAGCATGTCCTACACGGAGTTTCATAGCCAACATTCAGCTCTCCTGTCAGTGACATGTGAGTATCCGCATCACTTGTTCACAATGACGCCATTTCTCCACTCACGATACTTTCACTACAGCAGCCGCTAACAGTTCACAAACAGCGCAGTGTTAGAAATACCAACACCCTGCGGCTGAAAACCAATAATCATTCCTTTCTGCAGCTCTGATAAATTGCTCCTTCTACCCATTACAGCAACGAGGGCTATGTGTGCAGATAGCCTATCACACACCTTATATACCCACCAAGCCAGCGCACCACACAGGACTTCCTTTAGGAACTATGCATAATAATATGACTTGAAGCTGTACATGTTTTGCAGATTTATATGTCTGTATCATAAAAACAGCCCCCCCCCCCTCAAAATGATTAAATTATTAGAACACAGGTGTCAAACACAAGGCCCGCGATCTCCCTGACTGCAGAGTCAGTCAGTACAGGGAGAAGGCAGAGGAGGGATCGTTTCCCTCCCACCTTCTCCCTTTGTATGTAGAACGCTCGGTGAGCGCTGTACATAGGGCGTCGCAGGGGACGTGACGCGCCGCTTTGCTCCCACCCCCTGTGACGCTGGGTCGCCTCCGCCGCCGAGGAGAACTGTGGGAGCTGCGTGCGGGCGTAAGCGGCGTGACGTCACACCGCTTACACCGTACACCGCTCCCGGACCGCGCTGCACGGACACGAGGTAAGTAGCTGTTTTTTAATTTTATAATCATTAGGGGGCATGCCTGGCTACTGGGGATCTCCCTGGCACTGGGGGGGCTAGGGGCATCTCCCTGGCTACTGAGGGGGCTTGGGGAAATTGCCTGGCTACTGGGGGGGCTAGGGGATCTCCCTGCTACGGGGGGCAGGGGCATCTGCCGGCTACGAGGGGGCTACGGGGCTCTGCCTCCCTACTGAGGGGCTACTGGGGCATCCCTGGCACTGGGGGGGACCGGGGCATCTGCCTGGTTTGGGGGGGGCTACTGGGGCATCTGCCCTGGCTACTGGGCATCTGCCGGGCTACTGGGGGGCTATGGGCATCCCTGGCTACTGGGTCTGCCTGGTACTGAGGGGGCTATGGGATCTGCCTGGCTATGAGGGGGTACTGGGGAAATTTGCCGGCAAATGGGGCATCTGCCTGGCTACTGGGGGGGTATGGGCATTCCCTGGACTGGGCATTCCCTGGTATGAGGGGGTTACGGGGCATCTGCCGGGCTACTGAGGGGCACGGGGGCATCTCCTGGTAGAAGGGGCTACGGGCATCTCCTGGCTACGAGGGGACTACTGGGGTTCCCGGGCTACTGAGGGGGCTCGGGGGCATCTGCCGGGCTACTGGGGCATTGCCTGGAAATGAGGGGGCTAGGGGGCACTCCCGGGGCATGGGGCATCTGCCGGTTATGGGGGGGCTAGGGGCATTGCCTGGCTACTGGGGCATCTTCCTGGCTATGAGGGGGCTAGGGGGACTGCCTGGCTAGGGGGCATCTGCCGGGCTATGAGGGGACTACTGGGGCACCCCTGGTACTGAGGGGACTACTGGGGCATCTCCCTGGCTATGGGGCATCGCGGGTACGGGGGGACAAGGGCATCTCATGGTACGGGGGGACTATAGGGCATCTCCCGGCTCCCGGGGGGTTATGTGGGGATCTCCCTTTCTTAGGGGATTTTACCGGCTGCAGAGGGCATAAACATCTGCTACAGGGGGAAAAAAATTACCTATCTACCTACGGGGGCAAAATATAATTTTCCCATCAACGGGGGGTTTTTTAATAGCCCACCTATCTACCTACAAGTAGTTCAAAAATTTAAATGCCCGGCCCCTTTAAGGTACGCCGTGGGGCCTTGATGCGGCCCCCCCGGTAAAAACGAGTTTAAACACCCCGAAATTAAACCTAGATTTAGGCCTAGAATAGTTTAGCCTCTAGAGATAAACAAATGCATTCCAAGCCCTTACCACTTTTTAAAAACAACATTTTTCCCTCCGCCAATTACCCCCACACAGGTTTTTTCCTTCTGGCGGATATAGTCCCACTTCTCTTTTATCGCCTCATCCACTTGTTCTCTGTTGACGACTTCTTTCTTCTCCAGTTCTTTTTCCTGGGCCTTGGCCTCACTCAGCAGCTCCTTAATATGCCCCGGCCCTGTTTCCCCTTAGGCGCCTTTTTTGGGTTGTGACACAATTTATTGGTTCCCAGAAATAAGGACCCGACCTCGTGACATCTGCAAAAATTTTATGTTATTATGACGTAAGGGGCAAATTGGAAGAAGCAGCAGGATCAGACTACATAAAGCACATAATAGTCTATAACCATGGAGATACATAGTTCTGCATAGGAGCTGTAGACACAAAACGGTCGGGGATTTTTTAATAAAGACTCATTTTTAATTTTAAATTCATTTAACACTTAGGCCATGTTCACACGGCTTAAAATGGGCCCCTAAATTCCCGGGCCGTAATTACGCGCGGATTTCGCAAATTTCGGGGTGAAAACCCCCAGTCATTACGGTAATTTCCCAGGGTTTTCATTTGAGAACAAAGGATTAAAGTCTCCCCCCTCCCCTTTGGGAAAACCGCCGCGGGGGGGGAAAAATTTACTGTGAATTTTCCAGCGGCGTATACGCGCCGCTGGTAATGAATGTCCCATGGGCCGGCGAGGGGCCGGGCCCCCCGCACCCGCTCCCCCCCCGCCCCCCGCCCCCACCACACGCCGTAATTGCGGGGCCCGCAGTTAAGCCGTGTGAACATAGCCTAAAAGGGATATTCACACCACACATAATGATTGCATATCGATAGGATAGGCCATCAATGTGTGATAAGTGCGGGTCCCCCTCTTTTTAAACCCCTTTTTGAAAAAAAGGCACCGGAAGTTTTTCCATTTTTGAACTAAACGGGGGGTCAAAAACCCCCCCCTTTTCTCCTACTGAGGCCCACAAGTGGAGTTGCTTTTTGGGGCCCACCAGTGGAGTTGATTCCGGGTGCCCACCAATGGAGCTGATTCTTGAGGCTCACCAGTGGAGTTGATTCTTGGAGCCCCAGTGTTTTTTAGTTTGTTTTTGGGGCCACCAGTGGAGTTGATTCTTGGGGCCCACCAGTGGAGTTGATTCTTGAGGTCCACCAGTGGAGTCAATTCTTGAGTTCTACCAGTAGAGTTGATTCTTAGGATCCACCAGTGGAGTCAATTCTTGAGTTCTACCAGTAGAGTTAATGGTATCATTAGGATAGGCCATCAATAGGTGATAAGTGCGGGTCCCACCTCTGTGACCCTTCTTGAGAATAGGCACTGGATGTTTTCCATTTTGAACTAAAAGGTGGTCAAAACTCTCCTATTGAGGCCCACCGGTGGAGTTGATTCTTGAGGTCCACCGGTGGAGTTGATTCTGGGGGTCCACCAGTGGAGTTGATTCTGGGGGTCCACCAGTGAAGTAGATTCTGGGGGTCCATCAGTGAAGTAGATTCTTGAGGTCCACCAGTGGAGTCAATTCTTGAGTTCTACCAGTAGAGTTGATTCTTAGGATCCACCAGTGGAGTCAATTCTTGAGTTCTACCAGTAGAGTTAATGGTATCATTAGGATAGGCCATCAATATGTGATAAGTGTGGGTCCCACCTCTGGACCCTTTTTAAGAATAGGCACTGGATGTTTTCCATTTTGAACTAAAAGGTGGTCAAAACTCTCCTATTGAGGCCCACCAGTGGAGTTGATTCTTGAGGTCCACCGGTGGAGTTGATTCTTGGGCCCACCAGTGGAGATGATTCTTGGGCCCACCAGTGGAGATGATTCTTGGGGCCCACCAGTGGAGATGATTCTTGGGGCCCACCAGTGGAGTTGATTCTTGGGGCCCACCAGTGGAGTTGATTCTTGGTGCCACCAGTGGAGTTGATTCTTGGGGCCCACCAGTAGAGATGATTCTTGGGGCCCACCAATGGAGTTGATTCTTGAAGTCCACCAGTGGAGTTGATTTTTAGACCTCCCTACAGCGACTGTCTTTAACTACACATGCCTCTTGCTATCTGCCTCTCTTTCTCTACATTTCTTCCTGAACAGCAGCCCCAGACATGTCATACCTATGGACTCACAAAGCCATGGGGCCCACCGGGACTTTTCCCTTTTCCCATGTGGCCCAGTCCGAGTCTGGTTCTGAGCACAGCTGAGCACACCGAAATCAACAGGAGCAGTTCGACCATCTCTCCATTCAAAACATAAAGATTCCTCGAGAAATGTGCAAGCTCCAGAGATGGGACCTGGACCTACCAGACGTTGATGGCACATCCTACTGAAATGCCTTCAGTGTGTGTGGTAGAACAACCCCTTTAATGTGAATACAAACATTTCATAAAGGAATCTTATATAGTTGTTTTTAAAGAAAAATCCATGAACAGATGTAGCAGAGCTGAGATTGTCTTCCTTCTAAGCATCATGATGGCTTGCTAAGTAAGGACATTAATAGTTTTCCATGCAGTACTATGTAAAACCACTAAAATCATCTAGTGATAGCACCATAAGGGCTTGTCCCCACGGCAAGGGTTTTTCAGACGGTTTTACAGATGGTGTTCGGTTTTGAAAACCGTCTGTAACCTGGCTGTCAAACTTTTTCATGGATCTCAATGGAAAATCCATTCAGCGGTCCCCACTGCACGGATTTTCAGCCGGATGGTTTTTTAGACCACTGGCGGTCCGAAAAAGATTGAGCATGTTCATTCCTCCGCCCAGTTTTCGGGCAGAACATGAACATTTGTATGCAAAGGGGAAGGGCTTTTCTCCGCAAACCACGGAAAAACGCCGTCCCCCTGCGGCCGTGTGCACGCCATGGGGACGCGCCCTAAGTGGTGGCAGAAAACTCAGCTTTGCTACATCTGTATCTACTTATATTGTTTTACTAATTGTTTTATATATTTATTTACATTTTGTAACTTTAACAACAAATATAGCAACATCTCTATTATCCTGTGCCCATGGGGAAAAGTTGGGCTACTGGGCAAGGTTGCCAAAAGTCGTAATTTTTGATGGCCTCTGAGCATTTAGGGGAGTGACATGCTAGAATGTTCGCTGTACATTGATTAGGTGTTGAAAATCTGGAATCTTTCTGCACCTATGTACTAACAATACAAAGTAACCATTGCTGAGCTGTAGCTAGAAACTAGCTGAAAAGTACTGGCATCTCTCCACCAATGTGTCCCTATTAGCTCAATGCCAGATGCATCAGCCCCTCAAACCTCTCTGACCAGTTGAAGGCACATTGTAGACCACCGCCATCACTCAATTTCATGACAAAAAACCCTTAATCCAGGGGTGTCAAACTGCCGGCCCTCCAGCTGTTGGGAAACTACAACTCCCATCATGCCCACTGTTATAGATTATACAAATGCATGATGGGAGTTGTAGTTTCCCAACAGCTGGAGGGTCGGCAGTTTGACACCTGTGCCTTAACCCATGAATGTAGGAGGTACACAGATATGGTAACCCACCACTAGCTGCTGTGATTGGACACGGCTCCGCTCTTGGCACGTAACCATTTAGATGCCGCGTTAAAGCAGACAGCAGCGTCTGTCACCCCATCCCACACGACTATCACTGGTTGTCGTGGGGGCCTCAAAAAGGCCTCTGTAGCCGCCATGTTAGCCATAGGCAGGGTGTAATAGCAGACCAATGAAATGTCTGTATACGGCAGTATATCAGTACTACTCTGTAGAGCATGAGCGATCAGGCAATCACATGTTAAAGTCCCCATGAGGGATTAAATTTTAATCTGAATTTTTTTTTTTTTTTTTTTAGAAAAAGCTTACAAAATTTTAAAAATTTATATTCAAATTTCAAAACACCTCCCTTTTGTCATTTTACAAATAAAACAAATTGAAAAAATGATAGATATAATTGGAATCACTGCATTCGTAAAAAGTCTGATCTATTTAAATATAACATCATTTACCCTGGTGAAACTGACCTTTGTCTACAGCCAGTGTCGGATTGGGGTTTCTAGGGCCCATTTGTAAAATTTCATTCTGGGGCCCCACCTGTGGAGTTGATTCTGGGGCCCACCCTACAGCTACTGCACCTGCCTCTTATACTCTGCTTCTTGCCTCCTTCTCTCTGCCGTTCTGCCTCTCCCTGCCGTTCAAAAGGAACTCCAGGTCTGCCCTGCTCAGTGGCCCACCGGGGGTTTTCCCTGTTTTCCTGTGGGCCAGTCCGAACCTGTCTACAGCCCAAGTAATCTACGGTTACTGCGGACCTGGGAATGGGGACAGCAGTAGGTGCAAAGTATTAACAACTGACAACATGAATTCTCCTCCTGGTTTTAGAAAGGTCTGCACTCACCCTTTCCTTATATCTCACGTTCTTATCCTCCACTTGTTTCAGCTCAGCCAGTAGCTCCTCTATCCGGCCCTCCTTCATCTGAATTCTGGAATATTAAAATAATACATATATATATATTAGGATTATACCAATCTGCACATGTTGGGTTACTATAAATTCAATAGTCCAATGGGTTATTGTGAGTCCAAGCACAAAGGGAATCAAAGGCCAATTCCTTTACTTACTAATTAAAACCAGATCCTGATGCAAATAATTTTCTTCTTGGCAGATTTTATTTTCTGGTTGTAGATTTTTTATTTCTGTTGTCTGTATAGGATTATGGGGGAGGCCATCTTCCTGAGCTGATTTTAGCAGAATTTAGAGAGAGGCTTTACAGCAGCTTCATGGGGATAGGAGCCTGTGAACAGGATAAGTCCCACTGACTTCTATAGGAACGGATTCTGAGCATGCTCTGTGACCGGGGAAGAAGTCAGTGTGCAGGGAGGAGGAGAGGAAGAGCTGTGAACTCTCCTATTGTGACAGGTGGATTCTGTGTTATCTATACACATTGGTGTCACCTTTCAGTGTTATCCTGCCTGTGCTGATAATGAGGAGACTGCTGAAAATCTTTCTCTACAGAACAGGAAGTGTCAGACTATTAGGCCTAGTGGCCAAAGTGAAAACTGCAGGATTTCAGGATTTTTTTTTTTTATAGTGATATGGAAAATTAAAAAAAAAAAAAAAATTCTTAAAAACATGAGTTAAACAATAGGTCATATTGTGATGACACTCTCCCTTTAACGGCTTTAAAAGTGCCAGTCAGGTGTTGGAAAGTATCTTGCTCCATATGATTCTCCTCTCTGTGGGCCCTTCCAGCCATATAGAAGAGCTGAGAAGTTATTAAGGTACGGCCCTTCAACTCAGACTCCTAGGGATGGCTACAGGTGGCTCTTTAACATCAACTCTTAGTTTGACATCTGCCCATGCTGTTGGTTGGTACCAGGGCCGAAGGACAAAGACATTCCTCTTCTATGAGAAAGGAGAAGGATAACTTCAACCTTGTGCTCCCCAAATGGTCATAAGGGCTAATTTGTAGCACTCTACTAATGAGCTTGATGATCAGACTGGTTTAATTTCTGACGTTTGTGAACATTTGACTCCTATTTGGTACTTAAAGAAGGAAATCGAGGAAATCTACACTACACGTGGGGTAAAATGGATAAAAAATGGCGGATAATATCATAGGTAAGGCACTTCCCTGAATTTGGTGTAAAACAGGAAGGGCCGTAGAGAGACGAACCAGAAGAAGCAGGGTAATGTTATTACTATGGGTGTGTATTCTTCCATGACACATTTGGTTTAAACGTTGTCATTTCGGCGAGACTTGCAGCTAGAATACTCTGACTGTCAGAGGAGGCCAAATTAAGGTTATTTATCAGAAGTGTAACTGGGCTCCTACCTTCCATGCTTTACCAAATCTCAATATTGATGCCTCATGTCACACACAAACTATTGGGCCCTCTCAGGATCCAAGACTCACTTGTGATTGCTATTTGTATTTTAGGGGCCCAGCCTATAGCTACTGTAAATGGCTGTTTATGCCTCCTATGCTCTGTCTCTTGGTTTTGCCTCTCTTTCTTGGCTTTTTTGTCTCTTCTGATAATGTATATGAAGTTAAAAAACAACTTTAGGTCTTCCATGCTCAGGGGCCCACCGGGGGTTTCCCCTATTCACCTGTGGGCCAGTCTGTGTCTGCTTGTACCCCTATTAGGCTATGTCTCCACTGCACAGAAAAACGTCCGTTTTTTCAGCTTTTTCGTTTTATAAAAACGCGGGAAAAACGACTGTAATCCTCTCCCATAGACTCTAATGTAAAACCCTCCTGGTGTCTCACTGAGCTTCTTTTTTTCTGCTCATTTTTTTCTTGGTCGGTATTTTGCAACGTGTTCCCCTTTAAAAAACGTTTTTTTTGGCCGCGGTTTTCCTTTTCAATGAAAACCCTCCCAGAGACCCAAGTCCCACTATAGTGGGGGGTTAAAAAGGTTATATCTGTTCAAATCTGAATAAAGTGTCTGATGTGCCCTTTGTCTGTACCATTCGTAATAAAATGATCCTGCTTTGGTCGCTAACGATTTTTGCGCAATTCATATTTTTTTCGCTAAAAATAACTTTTTTTTTTACAGATTTTTGCGCTAATAAAGTTCCCGCTTTTGACGATAAAAATAAGTTTTTTTTTTACAGATTTAGGCACTAAAATCCTTTTCTTAACTTTATTAGCGCCAAAATTTTTATCTCGCGTCGGACGCTAAAAATAAGTTTTTTTTACGGATTTTAGCGCCAGAATCCGTTTTTTTTTTACGGATTTTGCCACTAAAATCCTTTACTGAACATATTTTGCCGCTAATAAAGTTCTCGCTTCTGGCGCAAAAAATAACGCTTTTTTACGGATTTTGCCGCCAAAATCGTTTTTTTTTTCTTTTTACGGATTTTGGTTCTAAAATCCTTTACTGACCATATTTTGGCGGTAATAAAGTTATCTCGCGTCGGATGCTAAAAATAAGGTTTTTTACGGATTTTGGCGCCAGAATCCATTTTTTTACGGGGGTTTTAGCTCTTAAAATCTTCACTGAACAAAAATATTTTTTCGCTAATAAAGTGATCTCCTTATGACGGCAAAAAAAAAAAATAAGTTTTTTTACGGATTTCGGCGCCCAAAATCCGTTTTTTTTTATGGATTTTGGGGCTTTAAAATTTCCCTATCTTTACAGATTTTGGCGCTAATAAAGTGATTAGCTTTTGACGGAAAAAAATAAATTTTTTACGGATTTTGGCGCCAGAATCCGTTTTTTTATGGATTTGGGGGCTAAGATCAATATCTTTAAAAATGTTGGCGCTAATAAAGTGATCTCGCTTCTGAAACTAAAAATAGGTTTTTTTACGGAATTTGGCGCAATAAATGCTTTTTGGGGATTTTGCCGCTTAAACCCTTTTCTTTACAGATTTTGACGCTAATTTACGTTATCTTGCTGTATGGAAAGATAATGTGGGTTTTTGTGGATTTTGGTGCAAGAATTGGTGCAAAATTTAATAAAGTAGTGCACGCAGCACCCGAGCACACAAAGGACAATGTGCTCACAATGGCTACAGTGATCTAAAGGAAATGACTACTTAACATGTTAACTCCACCTTTGTAGGGTTATGTTACATCCAAGGGCCCTTAAATTTTGGGTGCATACATTAAAAAGCAGAAAAAGGGACGCTTCCCCAAAAAAACGCCAAAAATAAAGCCCAAAAAAAACGGCCGTTTTTTCAGCTGCTTTTGACAGGCAGTGGACAAAAAACTCAATTTCATGAACGTTTTTAGTAATTTGTTTTCAGGTCTTTTTTTGACCACTGCGGTGTAGACATAGCCTTATAACTACATCCCTGATACTTACTGATAAGCCAAAAGAGATTCTGCAAATGTCATCTTATCTTCCTGAGACTTTTTACTTTCCTTCTTTTTCTTGGTTCCCTTCTTGCCCTTCTTCTCACTTTTCCCCATGTTGGATATTAACTGCAATAAGATAAAACAAATGTATAGAAATATCGTCACTTTATACATTGTATGATCTTCAGGAATCACTACTCATACCTACAGAGCTAGGACGTTAGGAAATACCCTTAGGGCATGTTCCCCACGGCACGGGTTTTCGGCCGGTTTTTCAGCCGGTTTGCGGTTTTTCAGACCTAAAAAAAACCGCCGAAATGAGCACAATGGCTCTATGGAAAACCGTGCAGCAAATCCCCACCGCAGGGTTTTCCGCCCGGCGGTTTTGTCGCCGGCGGTCCGGCGCAAAACATTGAACATTTCACCATCTTCCGTCCGGTTTTTGGACGGAATCTGTGCTTTCAATGGGAGGGGGGGAGGGCTGTTCTCCGCTCATCGCGGAGGGAAAGAAAAGCCCCCCCCCCCGGGGCCGTGGGGGCGGCCGCAAAACAGGACAAATTACCGGCCGGCAAACCGACCGGTATTTGTCCACTGACGTGTGAACGGCCCCTTACTTCCAATTGTTTCAAATCGAAATCCAATAGTTCAGCTTGGTTAAACTGTAAAGGTTTCTTCAAATGCGGCTTACGTTCTTGCCGCACCTGTACACATGCTGTCCCTTGCAAGGAATTTACAGACACAGCAGGGTCCAAAAAGTTTTATATAAAACAGTTTCTTAACTGTAATTCTAACTATGTTGTACACTTGGCAACCTGTTCTGTCTGTCAAATACATTATATAGGCAGCACAATTAGGAAACTTAAAGGGGTTTTGCCAAGAAGTGATTTCCTCACCTAACAGGCTGATACTCCCCTCATGAGGCTTTAAAAAGGGGCGTTGTGTTTCTGTGTTTAATAAAACAAGTACCTCCTCTGTGATGTCATCGCTCCACCTCCAATGCACGCTCCTGATATTCAGTCTTTGCACTTGAGCAAACATGTTATTTGGCTAATCCACAGGGGTTAACTGTATTGTGCACAAGTTTCTCCCTCTTATCTGCTCAGGAGAGAAGATAAGCTCCATGAACAAATGAACAAACAGTTTCATTTGTTCACGAACGGCTGCAGGGGGGAGAGGAGGGCTCAGCAGAGAGTCAGGGAGCGTCTGCAGGTTTACTCAGATAGCTACATTACAACCAGTTGATTCTCTACACAAAAGACACAGGATCTTTTCTCCCCAGTCCCTTCAAAGCTCATTCATGTTCCCTGCTATCAGATAAGAAGTGCAAACAACGCAAGCGTGGCCAGATCAGCTCCTGTCAGCTCCTGGTCGTGTCTAATGTAAACTGTCAGGAAACTAAGGGCATGTAAGGAAGGCTGTAGCTCTCAGAGGCTTCACTTTTTTAATGACATATATTTAAAAAAGTGATTAAATAGCCATTTTGGAGGATCCCACGTCAACATTAGATCGTGGAAAAACCCCTTTAAGACCAGATTTCTGGAACATGTAAATGACATCTCACTTACCTCAAACAGAAATAAATCTGGATTAACGAAACACTTTATACAATATCGTAACTGTGACCATTTGTCTCTTACCATTAAAGCCATTACACAAGGCATTATGGGAAAGAGGCTGAGAAGCCCACAGCGCCCTCTGTTGGATGTAACAAATCCTCAATTTGCTTTTGCTTTTATGTTTCTTACTTAGGTTGCTGTCCACATAGGATTATTTAATCCATTACAGAGGCTGTGTTGTATTTATCCTATTACTTGCCTGTTATCAGGGTAAATTGCTAAGATACATAACGTCTACAAGCGGCTGCCGCACTTTTCTTGCTCTCACTTAAGGATTCATTTTGCATAGAGCGCATTGCGAGCCCCGGGTTCCGGAACGCCGTAATGGTGGCAGGCAGCCGACACATGTTGCTTAAGCGAACGCATGCTAGTGGTACTGGCTGTACACAAGACTTTTTATGTCATTAGTTGTAATATCATTGGAATATTAATTAGAACTTGTTCATTTTTTAAAAGTGGCATTCAGCCTTATATTTGATAAATATTATATGTGCTGTTGGTATTTCATTATTTATTTGTTGGCCAATGTACGCTATTACCTTGCTTTCTATCTTTGTTTTTACATTCATGGAATTTTGCTTTTATGTTTCTTACTTAGGTTGCTGTCCACATAATTATTTATCCATATTCACAGCTGTGTTGTATATTTATTATACTTGCCCGTTACAATGTAAATGTCTAAGATACATGTCTTACTATGCGGCTGCGCACTTATTTTGCCCTCACTTTGCATTCATTTTGCAGAGCGCATGCCCGTAGCCCCGGGTTCCGGAACGCCGTAAGTGTGGCGGGCCGCACATATGTTGCTTAATCGAACGCATGCTAGTGGTGGGCTGTACACAAGACTTTTCTATGTCATTATGTGTTGTAATATCATTGGATATTCATTATCACTTGTTACATATTTAAATGTGGCAGTTCAGCCCAAAGTATATATCGCTATGAGTAAAGGCAACATCTATATGCCCGAAACGCGTTAGCGTATTTTTATTTCCCTGTGTTTTGGCTTCACTAATTACTGCTATTCATGGCATACTTGGCACATGCCTGTGCATATTTTTTTTTATCTTTCTATGGCTAATAAATTTTTAATGTTTTTAACATTATTTCACCATATGGTGCTGGATCTACTTTGCATTTAGACATTCCCCATAGACCTCACCTGCAGTCACTGATCAGTAGAAAAAACTCTTTAATAACTGAGATATTTTGGGTTCTAAAGAAGATGAATTCCAGGACCGCCGTCCCTGTTAACTTATGATATGTTAAAGGGGAATTCTCACCACATTGATTAGCTATAAACATATTGGCAAAGGTAAATAAAGATTATTACCAAATACATTGCTGTTTTGATTTTGCATCTCTTCAGAGTTAGTGCAGTTCTTATCTCCTGGTATCTACCTGGCAGGGATGGTGATGTCACTCCCTGTTGGGTCTTATCAGCAGCAAAGGAGCTTGTTTATGTTTCTTACTGACAAACTTTAACCCTTTAGAGCTCTGCACTCGACTGCCCGGCCGTTTAGACCCCTCCATCACCAATGCCCCCTCTAACAGGCTCAGCTAGAAATAGAAAAACTGAAATGTCAGTCACTGCTGTAGAACTGCCCACAGCCTGAACAGGAAGTGGGAGCCTGAAGCTGTAGAACTACCCACAGTCTGACCAGGAAGTGGAAGACTGAAAATGTAGAAATACCCACAGCCTGACTAGGAAGTGGAAGCCTGAAGCTGTAGAACCACCTCCAGCCTGAACAGAAGTGGAAGCTGAAGCTGAAGAGTCACCCCCAACCTGACCAGGAAGTATAAGCCTGCAGCTGTAGAAACACACACAGCCTGAACAGGAAGTGGAAACCTGAAGCTGTAGAACTGCCCACAGCTAGTACAGGAAGTGAGAGCTTGAAGCTGTAGAACTGCCCACAGCTTGAACAGGAAGCGTGAGCCTGAAGCTATGGAACCTCCCACAGCCTGAACAGGAAGTGTGAGCCTGAAGCTGTAGAACCACCCACAGCCTGAACAGGAAGTTGGAGCTTGAAGCTGTAGAACTTCACACCGCCTGAACAGGAAGTGGGAGCCTGAAGTTGTAGAACCACCCACAGCCTGAAAAGGAAGTGTGAGCCTAAAGCTGTAGAACCACCCACAGCCAGAACAGGAAGTGGATGCCTGAAGCTGTAGAACTGCCCACAGCCTGAACAGGAAGTGGAAGCCTGAAGCTGGCTATGAAGAGCAGACTGTGAAAAACACGTCTCTAATTTTAGGGCAGCCATGTGTAATATATGGACCCTATACAATGAAATAATCAGAACCCCATAGACTTCCCTACACTTCTGGCCTGGCATGTATTGTATCCTACTATGTTCATTTGACGGATATGTGGAGTAAGGTGAGTGATTTTTGTAATATATGGGACCTCTTTTGTAGGCTCATGATCCTGCTCCCCTGATAACAATACCACCTGTGGTACATGATGGTGGCCCTGCTTACATGCTTGTTGGATAGAAAAAAGTCAGCTCTGTAACTTCAATGATAAATCTAAATATCCCCTGATACCTGGAGCCGATATCAGCCCAGTTACAGGGAAAAAAGCGTCAATACCAAGCAACACCCATGGAGAAGGCTGCCACTGTTTCTGGTGGATCCTTCTATCCAAGCCTGCACCACCCCTTTAAGAACATTTATTATGTGAGCCTTGTGGGTGTTTTTTTTTAATCAATTCAAGGGCCGGTTCACACAACAATTATGGCTTTATGATACGTTTGACTCCGTTTGCATCCATATACAAATTTTTTCAGGTTCAGAAAAGTGTAGTGTGCTAAGCTATTCTGTCCTGCTAAAAAAAACGTATACGCTATGATACTGGTTTTTTTTGCATTGAAGTCTATGAACTGCATATGCAAACATAATGGTATTAGGGTATGTTCACATGGCGCTTTTCGCTGCGTATTTGCACTTTATACTCGGCCAAATGCTCGCCGCAATTACGGTAATCCATAGCTCTCATAGAGAACTATAAATTACGCGTCGTCTCCCTGGGCATACAATACGATCGTATCGTACACCTGGGGAGAGAAGTGACGTCAATGGTTCACGGTGCTGATGGAGCATGTGAATGGCCGCCTCCCCCTCCCCCGTGCTTTGTAAGTACGCGCTGATCAGTGCGTGCTTCTAAAACACCCGGCGTTTTGCGGTACGTACTGAACATGCCGTAATATGGCGTGTGAACACACCCTAAGTTTGCATGCGTCAAATGTATACTTTTTGTGCATTTTTTTTATCAGAAATCATCACATGATGACAGAACATCCTTTTATCAAAAAAAATTATACTTTTTTTTGTTAAAAGGATACAAACATATAGTAATGTACCCCTATATGTTTAATGTATACATTAAAAAAAAACATAAGCATTGACAATCAGAAGTATAACTTTTTTGAGACATAGGTTTTGAACAAAAACCTTCCCTATACTGTATGTTCAAAAAGTAGTGTGAACCTAGCCTTAAAGGGGTTTTGCCACCATGTAATGTTGACGTGGGATCCTCCAAAATGGGTATTTAATCACTTTTCTAAATATATGTGATTACAAAAAGTGAAGCCTGTGAGAGCTACAGCCTTCCTTTCTTTGCCTTAGTTATTAAAAGTTCACATTAGACACTGACGGGAGTGATCTGGCCGCGCTTGCATGTTTGCACTTCTTATCTGATGACAAGGAACATGAAGGAGCTTGCAAGGGGCTGGGGAGAAATGTGCAGTGTATGAGGCTGTCTGCTGTATAGAGAATCCACTAGTTGTAATGTAATTATCTTCGTAATCATTGCAGATTCTCCCTTGCTTACTCGCTCTGCTCGGGCCCCCTCTCTCTCCACACTGCAGCAGTTCATGATTTGTTTATTTTCTGTTCTGAGCAGATAACAGGTAAGGAAGTCACTTCATGGCAAAACCACTTTAAAGGGGTTTTATGACCATGTTGTTTCATTGAGTCACAGCCAGCTTTTCATCCTTTGTCTCGTCAGGCTGTGGGTGGTTCTATAGCAGTGAAGAGCAGATTTAGCTCCCCTGAAACATTACAAAGAAATAAGGTCAACATCTATGTAACTTGGCGCCTACAAACCAGTTCTAAATAGATATAAAGGAGTGTATAATATGACAGTATGAATGAAAGTGTTATGTAGCAAACATTTTGGCATATAGAGGGTCATGCACCAAACTTTGGTGCATTCTTGGCGGATTTAAAAGTGTCGTGTCTAGTGCAGACTGTGCCAAGTTTGGGCGTAGCATTGTTCATACATCTATAGAACAGAGCGGCAGCAATTTTTTTGGCGCAATATACACCCAAAAAAATGGCTCAAGCGAGTTCATAGATGTCACCCTAAGTGCAGTAGAGTTAATCATCAGTAAACAAAGCTACAAGTGCTCCAAGGAGTGAAAACAATTGTTTATCTGTAAACAAAAGCTAATCTTATTAGAGATAACGAGTCTGCTCCGAGAATGCTTCGCCCATGGTGATGTCACTACCTGCTCTCTGTCTAATCAGGAAGGAAGATTATGGACATAAGTAGAGAAACCTGTGTGCACTCTTTGTAGGGAGAAAACCCTTTTAAGAAAGTAAAATAACCTAATCATGTAGAAGCACCTAAAATGGCCAAAAGTACTGTAATGCTGCAACGGATAGTGGAAACACTGGACCGCCGCAAGCAATGGTGAAAGCCGCGCCAGGGAGTGGAATCTAAGTGGGTCCTGGTGTTCACTATAGCCCGCCGCAAAGCGGGTTGGACTTGCTGCAGTGGGGTTCCACCAGGTCGCTACCCGTGATGCGACTAGCATAGTCGGGCTAACTAGACGTCGAGACAGGCAGGCAGGTCAGAGCTGGCGGTGAAGGTACATGGTCAGTAGCTGAAAGTATAGTACACGGAAACCACAAGGGACACTACGGAGTGCTTTCTCTGAAGGCTATGAGCACTGTAGACCCAGCGGGGAACAAGGGGAAGAGGCTGGAATATATAGAGACAGCGGCCGGCAATTAACCAATTACCGGCGCGCTGGCCCTTTAAATCTCAGAGCCGGCGCGCGCGCCCTAGGGAGCAAGAGTGCGCACACTGGCCGGCAGCAGAGAAGAGCAGGAGCGCGGTAAGGTAAGCAGGACGCCAGAATGCTAGAGCTCCCGCAGCCCGACATGCGGTTCGCGGCGCCACTCGCCTGCGCCGGGAGGGCATGGATGCGCCCGCGCTCAAAGTGCACCCATGACAAGCATACAGTCATCTCATAGCCGAAACTTCTGCACCAGGCCTATGATGTACAGCCAGTCCTTCCAATCTGGATATTATGGATGCCGATTATATAACACTACAACAAAAAATGTTAGAAAAAATTTAAAAAAATGGTAAAATCCCACAACTCAGTCCGGATTCTAGGTCTTGGCACGAACTACAGACAAAATAAACAGCTGGATATGGGTTTTTATTCAAGCTTAAGAGGACAGGTCCTCCTGATGAAGGCCTTCTCCTGGCTCCCGGCCTGAGAGGAAAATGTGTCGTCATCCGGGGAAGAATCACTTCATTTATGAGCTGAAATAGGAATCGGTTCTGTTTGGAGATTTCTGTTGTGAATGGAGAACAGCTGAGTAGACAGGAAGGGAAGTTCTCAGCCAAAAAAAAATTCATTATCCTCAGATTTTATACTCAGCCTGAAAGCGAAGCCTTGTAAGAGATCCCTGAATTACTGGGGGATTAATATGTTATACGGGAAACTCTGCATCAAATGGGCTCATTCATAGAAGACTAAATACACAAAATCAGGATGAATAGAAGCCAATGAATTCACTGCTGCATCTATGAATCAATGTCAGCGGCACAAACTGAGCGGAGACGCAGAGTCAGCTGCTCAGTTCTATACAGAACATCTGTCCTCACCCCCGAACCAGGATTACACATACAAGGCTGCTGCCATTACATCAACATAGGAGCAAATATGTATTCTTGTACATAGGAGGCTGTATTATAGTAGTTATATTCTTTTTACTAGAGGGGTATTTTTAGTAGTTATATTCTTGTACATAGGGGCAGTATTATTGTATTATATTCTTGTACATAGGAAACAGTATTATAGGGAGTTTATTTTTGTACATAGGGCAGTATTATAGTAGTTTATTCTTGTACATAGGGGCAGTATTATAGTTATTATATTCTGTACAAGGGGGGCAGATTATAGTAGTTATATCTTGTAATTTGGGAGGCAGTATTATAGTAGTTATATTCTTGTACATAGGGAAACGTATTAAGTAGTTATAATTAAATTCTGTGTTCATAGGGGGCAGTATTATAGTAGTTTTTATTCTTGTACATAGGAGGCAGTATTATAGTAGTTATATTCTGTACATAGGGAGGGAGTATTATAAATTTTATATTCTTGTACAGAGCTGTATTATAGTGTTATATTCTGTACATAGGGAGCAGTATATAGTAGTTATATTCTTTTACATAGGACGTTTTTATAGTAGTTATATTCTTGTACCATAGGGGGCGTATTATAGTTTGTTATATTCTTGTACTAGGACAGTATTATAGTAGTTTATATTTTGTCATAGGGGCAGTTATTATAGTAGTTATATTCTTTAATAGGAGCAGTATTTTAGAGTTATATTTTGTCATAGGGGCAGTATTTAGTATTTATTTTTGACAAGAGCGTATTATA